>NW_015449942.1:546297-624619 GCF_000239435.1 Tetranychus urticae | reverse complement strand
CCATTAGATACTTAACCTTTTTTTTCATTACAAACAAAAATTTGTTTACCATTTTTTTTTCTCTTCTTTTGCTTCCTTTTTTGATAGATCCTGATCATGATTGGAAGTAACAGTTTAATTCAACTATATCAACAGTTGAACGTGATTAGAATCATCTTGTGATGTTTTGCAGTTCCCAAATGGTCGGGTTAAATTT
Source organism: Tetranychus urticae (assembly GCF_000239435.1). Next base: position 624,423 of record NW_015449942.1, on the reverse strand, counting down.
GTTAACGCGATTTTCACTTGATTCGGGGCTGGACACAAATAAATCAACGTAAATTAACCTTGATTCTTGGCGTAAAGTAATTTAAAAAATTACTATTTTCAACTCAATGGACAATTTTATACCCAGAAATTGATTGTGAAAAATGTTCATTATCATCTTCCATACAATCTACTGTTATATTGATTTTAATTGAACCATTATTCAACTTAAACATGACGCAAGTAAACATAATTTCATCACATAATTTTAGTTAACCCTTTTTGTGCTCATGTTTTATAACGTCTTATTTCTTAGGTCATCTCAACACCTCAAGTTCAAGCGAATTGAAAACTCAGTATAACTAATCGATGAACACGAAATTTTTGAACGATTCAGTTCAACAAAAAGAGTTGATTTAATGAGTGAAGATTTACCCATTAAAGTAAATTATGGATTGTAATACATTTAGCTTCCAAAATCTGGTAAGTCTCTCCATTTTTAATTTTTGATTTGAAATACATTTGCAACCGCTATAAAAGCGATAATTAAAAAAATGAAGCCATTAATTTATTATTAATCTCTATTAATTCAGGAACCAAGCAAATTGCCTTGTAACTTGTAGTCAATTAACAGGATTTCAATTAAAGCCCTCCACAACAGGATTTACTTTCACCTTTCACCCAAAAGTGTTTATGGTTTGCTAATATAAAACTTGAAATCACGATCTTAACACAGTAATCATTAGGATAATAATGATAATGATGGACCACGGAAACAATTGACCTTCCAAGGATGCATACCATAACCAGCCCAAATTGCAGGATCTACTTATTTGTGGTACCAACGGATCATTCATCAAGTTTCAAGTTTCAAAACTCTAATTACAGGTTATCATGAGTGTGTTAATCTGTGAATAGCTAAACTGACCATTATAATAATGAAAGAGACAACAATTTGCAATGAAGATGATCATGAACCTTTTGGCAGAAGGAGAAGAAGATTTAATTTTAAACAAGTTTCATTCATCTGCTAATCTTTTAATTGAATCTTTATCCCTTTATTAACCTTTACAAAAACACTGAGCAAATCCCATGATGATAATCTTACATTGTAAATTAAATTACAATTTTCACTATAATCAGGTTTAAATGATCATCAATTGCAAGTTGATTGCTTGATTTATAATTTCAATTTCAATTCATTATCCATCGTCTAAAACATTATCACTAATACCTGTAATCTCAACTCAATGTACTCAATGTATTAATATCAAACCTTCAACATGATATTAATAGATTAGCTTTTCGCACAAGTCTATTTTAGCTTAGCTAAAGGATTGTACCTTTTTTTATTAAGTGTTAATGGGCCAATGATGAGACAAAGTGTTATTTACCTACATTAATAATCATTAAAATTGCCCGATAATCAAGATGAATAACCATTTTTATTTCGCCTTGTCAAATACACTCTGAAGAGTCACCATTTTGTTTTGTTTTATTTTGATCGCATTTTTGCCATCATCATTTTGTTCATACTTAATCATCGCCAAATATGTATCAACTTCACCATTAATTTAATCATCATTTAGATGTCCAATTTAGCTGGAAAACGTTGAAAAGGTTGAAAAACAAAAAGCCCAAAATTAAACCTTTACCAAGACTTGCAATTTACATTTCAAGTTTTGTTGTTTTTTGCGTTTCCATGTTTTTTTGCTCTTAACTTACTGGTGATTATCATGATGGTGATGATAATGATTAACTTGAATTATAAATATTTCCATCTTAATAATAATTCATCATCTTGAAAGGTCTTGGACATAGATTCATCATAACTCATTGACTTAAATATTTTTTTGTTGTTTCTCCAGCTTTTCTGGCTTGTAAATCTGTCAACTGGAAGTCCTTTTTTGTGCCTTTTTATGTAAATACAAGAAAGGCTAATCACGATGATAAACATAATCATGACCATTACAATTATAATCAACTAATTGTAAATTTAAATGAAAGGGCAACTCTGACAATGATTAACAAGTTAAACCTTTCAATGGTTTTAACCTTTGAAAGCTTCACTCAACATTGTGATTTCAATCAATTGCGTGTCTATTAATTAGATTATTATCCGTTTGACCTTTCAATGATTTCATATCATGCAATTGAAATGGTCAACAATATCAATTTTAACCTAAAAGTATTGATCAAGTAAAAAAAGGTCAACCAAATGATTGATTTGACCTAAACACAGTACATTTGAAATAAGCTACAAAAAAAGGTTCAATTGTAAGCAAATTTTTCTCTTCATCTCTTTTTAAATTCATAATTTAATCGTATTAAATTGTTACCTTTTTTTATCCCTTTATAATCATCAAAAATGTTATAATTAGTTTGAACATGAAAGAGATGAAAATTTAATTTACTGATTAACACACAATTTTAAAACATTTCATATGCAAATTAAGGCTAAATTTAGAGCATAACAAATCCATGTTTACTTGATTCCCAGTGAAAACGGAACACAAGTTGAATCAATGAAAGTCAATGAAATTCAATCGATAATATTAATCTGTTTTCTTGCTGATAGGCCAAATCAGGCTTTCATGTCTTGAGTCCTTTGTGATTTAATGTAATGTTATAGCAAAAATGACAGTGACAATGTTAATGATGATGATTAAAGATGATGTTCAATTGATCTTCATTTTAAGACACTGACCTAATCAGTTTGGCTAACAAGTGATGATAATAGCCTTAACTAAAGCTTGTTCATCTTACATCTGTTTTGGGTTCAATTTTGATTTTCTTGTCCCATCAAACTTTCAGCTTTCCCGTTGTTTGTTATGGGACATTGTCAACACTTTGATACATAATAACATCAAGATTACTCTGTTAACATTGATAAACTGTCAACAAGATTCATTGAAAGTGAACATTATCTTTTTACAACAATAAATTACAAATTATCCAAAAATTGATCACAATAATAACATTTGCTAACAGCAAGAAAAGGATGAAAAGACAAAACAAAATCTGGTAAAAAACAAAACCCAAATTAACCAGACCTTACAAGCTTCTGTCAATATTCATTTACACCAATTGTTCAAAAAATATTCATAGCCATCTTCATCATAATCTGGTTAAGCCAAAGGTTACAATTATTTCAACCTAATGGAGTTGAGCTTGTTGCATCAAAAATGCTCATTTAAGGTTATTTTTACGTTGAAAGATTGTCATTATTGTCTAGGGGAAGGTTGGAAATAGTTTGACCTAATAGAGTTGATCTTGCTGCACTAAATTCAACGCTTACGTGGGGTAATTTTCACGCAATTTCATTCAATTTATTTCTTCATCAATCTCATCTTCAATAATAGGAATCCTCCTGGAAACCAAAAGATCTCAGCATGAAAATTATTCTCGGCTCTGTTCAATATTATTAAAATTTCCGTGAGAATCTTATTAATATTATTATGATGATAGTAATAATAATAATAATAATAATAATCAAAATGATGATGAAAAGCAATCAAATGAAGGAAGCTAAAAAAAGATGACTTTAGTCAAGTGACAATCCATTGATTACTCGTTTGGGTTTATTATTTTTGATCTTTCAACTTTGCATTTCCATTAAAATTACCTAGAGTGGGCTTGAGATGTACACTTAATTAATTAACCTTTAAGCAATCAATTCATATTTGTTTAACTGATTTGTTGAACCACAAAAACAACCAATTTTAAAACCTAATCTTGATTTGACCTGAAACCGGCAACTGTAATGTTTAACTTGAAAACAAATCAAATTTATCCTCATTTTCATTTAACTATTTGCTAAATCATACTTTACTCATCTTTATGCTTAATCATTAGTTTAATTTTCTTGATATAATCACTCATATAAACAGTTATTAATGTATATCATATTTAACCATTTAGGATTATCATTGTGATCAGTAAATATCTTGCATTTGGCATAAGCCGTAAGCAACTCTGATAATGAAAGTTTCAAGAAAAATGTAAATCTTTTTCTTCATTTCATCTTTTTTTTCATCATTTCACTTGACATTTCAATCATAATTTCAATTGACATTTATATATTAACTCAGTTTATCAGTATAATTACAAGCAATCAATGATCATCAAGTAAATCCATTGGAATGGATAAACTTGGTGAAAAGACAATTGAAAAAAGTGGAAAAGTCTTCAATGATTTATGTTCACCTTAATGCGTTGACTTGGTAAAGTCCACTTGAAATATTAATTAAAATTCATTCATCTCTTGAATTATCGTTCATCGCAATCAATTTAAACAAGTTAACGTTAACGTTAATGATAAATTTTTGTTAATTATTTTAACTAATACATTTTAACCTCACCTCTTTTGCTTGCTTTACTTTCCAAATGCAAGTCACTTTTACATTAATCACTTAAATCATCTTATAATCATTTATAACTTATTATTTGTTGTTTCATTATCATCTTCTTCATGATTGTTTCATCCTAATCTTCATCATCCACCTTCTCATCATCAACCAACAACATGAAATAGTATCATGTTTTGTAATTGAATGAAAATCATTTCGCTGGGTGAAACTTGAAAAAAAACAAGATGAAAAAATGCTCTAATCAAGTGTTTAATTCATTATGTTGATGGAGAAATGGTTAAATGCAAAAAAAACGTTGATTAAAATCCATAATTGTACAGGAAAATGATGTTCAGGTTGAAGAGGGTTTAAAGTTGAATCTAAAGCTTTTCATCAGTTTATTAAGCAATTTTAATGTTCCAGTAAACATGCAATGATCATGGCGTATAAAGCGGTTATAATAACTTGAGCAAAGCTCATTCTGAACCGTAAAGCCTCAAAATAGGAAAATGTAAAGTGAAAGTGAATCAGGTTCATTGTTCAGTCAACAATTGAAAATTTAGTGCTTTAAATGAGCTAAATCAGCCATAATCGGTGATAAAATGAATTTGATTCTTATAGACATTCCTATTTTATTTGGCTATTTCAGAAACTCTCATTTACCTTAATTGAAGAGTCGTAAAGATCGTCTTTTATAGCAAATTATTTGCACAGCTTTTCACTTCTAATAAAAGACTTACGTTTTATTACGCTCTTGGTAGAGACATCTATCGGGCAATTTTGTTTCTACTCAATTTTTAAATCTTGATTTGTTATTTTTTAAGTTTAATAACAAGATAAAACCAGAATTGTTTTAAATAGATTGTCGCCATCTAATGTTTCAAATACTCAATGCATGCAACTCAGAATTTGTTGATCATCTGAAACTATGTTTATTCATTGGTGATGATGAGAATGGTGATATTGATGTTAATGAAGATGGTGAGGATAATTTAGTTGATTTTGTTGAAGATGAGTAAGATGAAAATAAAGGTACAAATGAATTAGTTGATGTTGGACAGCGATGATTATTTAAACAATAATGTTGATTACGATAATCAATCAATTTAACTTTTACATTAACTACCTTCGATTAATTGTGATCTTTTGAATGGCTCCTGAACAATGAGTTGCTAATTGCTGAACTGGACTGAACATCTTTAACATCAGAAACCAGCAAGAAAAAATTGAGTGATAATGAAAATCGTTTGTAAATACCAAGACTTGATCCAATTAAAATCGGTTCATTTTCAATTTAAAGTCAATCTTGTTGACCAATGCGTGTTGCTAGTAAACTGTGTCATTGGTTAATTTAAACTGATTCTTGGCTTCTGAAAATGGAAATACAAATAGGAATAGTAAATGAAAAAAATTAAATGCTTTTCCAGATGGAGTTTTGATCATTTGGATAAAAATTAAACTGATTAAGTGTTGTCAGATTAACATTGATTTCAATCCCAAACAGCTATTCCGGTACATTAGTTCAGGTCGGTTAATTTTTCTTTCTTGTATTTTATTTAATCTTCTGTCTTTGATTATTTACAATCAAGTTTTTTCATTGACAATTGATTATTTGATGAAAGTGAAATTTTTATTTTTTACAGTTTAGTTTATTTTCGTAACACTAGAGATCAGTGTAACCGTTGTCGGTTATAAACCGGTTCTTATTTTCTGGTTAGGTTTACTATTTTCACTTTTCTATTCCGTAACGATGCCTATTCTTTTTTGCTTCATTATTTTTGTTTAATTGTAAGTTTGTTGATTTATTGATTGATTAGTATTGTAGAGGACAATTAAGTGAATCTTTTTATTATTTAGTTTTCTACCTTTCCTCTATATCATTCTTCCGTCTTGTCATCTGTTTACAGTTGTCTATTTGTCTATTGTATTGTAAAGTGTCAACATCACACATAGATATTTTACTTACACGCTCACAGAAACACACACAATCAACCAAATGGCTTTCTCTCCTCAGTGCTGGTTACTGACCATTGTTGTATTATTTGGTTTTTGTTTAGTTAATAATCAAGTCTCTTGTCGTAAAGGTAAACTTATTAAGCTGAATGAAGACAATTGGGATGGGTTGTTGACAGGTGAATGGATGGTTGAATTTTATGCTCCATGGTGTCCAGCTTGTCAGTCATTGGAACCTCATTGGGAATCTTTTTCATCTTGGAGTGATGAGCTCAATATTAAGGTGGGCAACATTGATGTTACTGCCAATCCCGGTTTAAGTGGTCGTTTCATGGTTACAGCTTTACCAACAATTTATCAGTAAGTTTTAATCGATCTTTTTGAATGGTTTGCACTGTCATATGTCTGTTTCTCTCTATGATACTGATTCTATTTTTCAAATTTTGGTCATTACAGTGTTAAAGATGGCCAGTTCCGTCAATACAAAGGATCCCGTGATACCAATTCTTTCGTGGAATTTGTTGAAGAGAAAAGATGGCAAACTTTAGAAACCATTTCCAATTGGAAGCATCCAAGCTCAATCCAGTAATTTAATTTCCCTAACTTTACATCTCTCTTTCAAATTTCCTGTTTTATCCATTCTGCAAGGTTTCAAATTAGAAAAAATGCTTAACTTATCTAATAGGAAACTCATATAGGAAATGTCTTTACATTGTTGGCGTGAGCAACATTTTCCACGCGTTTTTTAATTTTAGTGCGACATTTTCAGATTTTAGATTTGTCTTTTACACAATCTATCGTTTTCTATTGACTTTATCTACACTTTTTGGACTATTCTTTCTATTCTTTTTATACTTTTCCGCTGCATCATTCATTCGTTTTAACCATGAATTTTTTTTTCTAATGTTCAGGATGTCAATTGTTTCACATTTTTTCAAAATATCTATGGCCTTGAGAGCTGTCCATAACCGTCTTGTTCAAGACTATGGCATTCCTTATTGGGGATCATACGTTCTTTTTGCGTTAGCAACTATCCTTCTTGGAACGATATTAGGACTGGTAAGTTTATTATCATTTAAATGAAAGTCGAATATTCTTATGCGACGTGTCTTGTCAATACTGTTTTTTATCTATAGTTTGATCAATCGCTTGCAATGTAAATCCCTATTCTGTTTATTTTGTTGAATTTATCATCTTCTATATCTATCCACATCTCTTTTCATGCCAGCAAAACTTGTGGCAAATCATTTTAATTATCATTGTCATCACCTAAATTATATCCTTTGTTAACTGTTAAATACATGTATTTTACACGATTCAAACAAATCAAATATTTTATTTTAATTGATATCTATTATTTTCTTTCAGATTATTGTTTGCATCATTGATATCTTGTTTCCATTTAAACACCCACCCAGTGGCTCGGACTCGCCAAGAACTCGAACCCTTGGAGAAAAAGAAGATTTAATTGAGGACGTCCAAGACAATAATCTGTCCAATGATGAAAAAGAATTAAGAAGAAGGAAAAACGCACAACAGAAGGGCGACTCTGACGAAGTCGAATCGTCCACTAAAGAACCGGAAAGTGTAAAAGAGACCAAAGCTGAATGAAGTTAGGTCAGAATTATAGTTTTATCGATGATCTTTTGTCATAATATTTTTATTTAGAATAAAAATGTTTTTCGAAAGATGATTATGCCATTAAGTGCGCTCCATCAGACAAATAAATTCTCACAATGAGACTCATTTTCCCAATCCTGGATTTGTATTATGTAAAAAAGCTATGTATTGCAACAAACGCATAAAAACATAATCTTAAATTTTCCGATCATTCAAATTGAGCTATTTACCGAAATCAAATTAAATGTTTTTTTTCTAGCTAACATAAATTGCAGAAAAGTTTAAGATTTAAAAAGATGTAACTCATACACTAAATTGTCATTCCAATTACGCTGACATTGTGAGTTATCTTGTATGTTATTTTCAACTGGTCTCTCTATCGACAGTTTAAAATATTTTTTCAATTAATCACTCCTTCCTTTGAATCAATTTTACATCCGATAACCTAAATGTATGCGAAATTTATGATTACTCAGTAGTTGGACTTTTTCCTTGTTGTCATGACAGTTCAGGTTCCTTACCTTAGATTGATTAATTTTTCCAGGAAAAGCTCAATTGTTAACTCACCATAATCTTTATTTACTAAGAGTTTTGTTTACTCATTTTACGAAAGTTCATTACTGTAATACATATTCTCGAATATAATTTCTAGATGTCATTTCTCATCTTAAACAGAAAAATATATCTAAATCAATTATGGCTATTTTTAATTGTAAATAAGCTTCTAAAAATATACAATCCATAATATTAAATTATACTTCTATTCTAAACGTCAGAATAAGTGACCCCGAATAAAACTAATTTGATTCTTAAGATTATGAAAAGCTTAATTAAGCTGTTGTCGTTTCTTAATAAAGTACAATTTATTCGTCCGACATTGATGGTAACAGGTTTAACAAGCGCACTCCTGGCAAATTTTGAATCCTTTTTGGCATAGTAGCGGAGAAAAGAAGCGTTTGTCGTTGTCCTTTAAAGAACGAGAAAACCCAGAATCAATCATTCTGTCGGCTTCTGTCTTCTAGTGTTGGGTTTTGATCAATCGAAAATCGATTTAAATCGAGAATCGGCTACTCTATTTCAGATCGATCAAGAAAATGAAGAGATCGATTTAGTTCAGGATATTTTCTCGGTGCAAAAACTTGTTCCAAATTTGTTTTTTTAATAATTTGACAAATCACTCACTCAGAATCGGCAGTTTGGATCATTTAAGGCTAAATTTAACTAACAATGTGTTAGTCAATGATAGATTTAAGGACTCAAAGTGGGTTTGCGACGCTTCAGAAAATTGGCGCCAGATTTGAAAATCTTTTACCTGCAATGTTCAATAACAATCCTAAATCGAGAAATCGACTTTATCGATTTTAATCGATAAATCGATCTACTGAATTTTTCAGATCGGAAAAACCGATCAAGCTTAAATTGCTCGATCGGCCAACACTACTGTCTTCTCCATCAACCAAAATGTGATACCTTTTCATGAGCCGAGTTTTTCTCATCTTTTTGCAGTTAACAATCCGATGATCCAAGCGCTTCGGACTCGCGCTGGAGTAGGCTTCGTAAATTGTCACAGGATTCCGGATGTGGTGGACCCCGATTTTTGGATTAAGTTAGGTGCCGTAATTAGCAGATTAAAGCACGGTGGTCTGGATGCAGACGATAAACATTCCGATCCACAGCAAGGAATTTTGGTAGTTGGCGATTTCAATGCTGATATTACCCGAGATACGAATGGGAACGAACATGATAGGAGCCTATTAAAAGCCTACTAGGAGCCTACTAGCCAAAATTATTGAAATCTTCAAATTGAATACGGTGGATATGACACCAACGTATTTCAACTCAAATGGAACTCAATGCCGATATGATTATATCATGATAAGTCAAAACTTATCAATTTCAGACATTGAGGATACGACAGAGAATCGTGGTACCAGCGACCACGTACCTATCATGTGCCGACTCAAAATTAATAACTCAGCCTTGCAAAGGATGGGATCAAATTTGAGAAACTTAAAATGGGTTGCATTACTCGAACCATTCAGAAATTATTTTTATCAAAATTTTGTATAATAATTTTGTATTTCGATAAGCAAATTAAAGTTTTTTATTGATCATTACTTATATTCCCGGCTCAAAAGATTTACATACAGTAGAACCACTGGCAATGTACTCAACATCATCTATCCAATCAATATTTGTTGATTTGTGCTAAATTGGGGAGTTTTAGGAGGTTGAAAGTCGGACCAATTAATCTTAGTCGCGTCTAGTCTAGACAATGTAAACTTAAAAACATAATTTTTAATTTTCTTTTCAAATAAAAAGGCAAGTTTATAATGTTTAATATTTTTCTTTATTATTTACAGCTCTGCAGTATCAATAATTGAAAATTGAAATGATTTAAATTGAGCAAGACTTTGAGAGGATTTTAAAGGTCATAACAATAATTAGCAATTAATTCTAATTTTGCTGACTTTGTAGGATATAATTCGATTCTAAGAGTAATAAAAAATAGTTAAGCGATAATGATTAATAATTCAATAAATATCGATTTACTTTATTGTCAGAAATATTGTCAGTGATTTATTGTTGAATCCGAACTGGTTTTGTTCGGTATCTTTCCAAACTCCTGTGAGTCGATCAACCCTCTCAATGCGGCGTCTTGCTTTACAGGCCGGTGGTTTAACTTTTTTGGTTTTTGAATCTGTTGGATTCATGTGCCGCACAACTATCCATCTTTGCTTGGATTTGAATGGACAATAAGCACAGCGATAAATTCCTCGTTTTGATCGCCCTCTTTGTGATTGGGATTTTGCAGTTTTAAAGACAAATTGCTCAGTGACCATAAAATGGATTGTCTCACCTCCTTGATATCATTCTAATTAAACACATACACATTATTATACATTATTATTGATTATTATGGATAAGAACTTACCTCCGTATAGTGTACATCATCTATGCAGATACCACTGGCCAATAATGCTCCAAATTGACATGTAAACATACCGCAGTCAGTATTAACTTGCTGGAGGATCTCCGTCCAATTTTTCATACTCCATTCAGAACATGGATATAGATATGCCATCCAATCGTGGAACTGTAACAATACAGATGGATCATTCCTCTTTATTGAATCATAGTAGTTTATTGATTTTTCATCCATATTTATGCAAATTAATGCCCAATGGTTTGGTAGATGTATAGGAAAAAACAATAATTTAAAATTCACTATTGCCGGTTTTAATGCAAATGGACCGATTCTTTGTAGTTTTGTGTAAAAAAACGTAGAAAAACAATACAGGGTGACAATTCATAACCGAGACTTTTTTCGAGATAACGGCCGAACGGTACATGCAGTGGCCCTCATATTTTTTTCTGGGCATTAGGGCCTCAAAAGGCGATTTTTTGTATAAAGTCATCAGACAGCTACAAGTTGTTCTTTAAACTCATTTATTCAGATGATACATTCGATATTCAGAAAAATCGCCTTTTGAGGTTGAAATTACAATTTTTCTAAAAAATGATGTTTTCTATGTAAAATCCCATAGAAATTTCAAACTTTTCGAATTTCTGCAAAGTAGCCCAAACATTTACCTTTGAGGCCCTAATGCCCAGAAAAAAATATGAGGGCCACTGCATGTACCGTTCGGCCGTTATCGCGAAAAAAAGTCTCTCGGTTATGAATTGTCACCCTGTATATTTCCTCTGGTCTTGCAATACCTTCGCAATATTCTGTCTCTTTTAGCTTTAGACATTTCCTTGATATATCTGGAAGGCTTCCAGCCAGTCTTCATTGGAATCAGATCTGTATTTATGGCTTTCACTGGTTTGATGTTTTTTACTATATTTTTCGTAGAGATTTTTACGTCTTACTTTAACTGGAATGTAGGTATCCATTTCTTGATGATTTGCAATTCTCTTCTAGCTCAGCTTCCCGCCGCCTTCTTTTGATATCCTCTCTAATAATAACGTAATCCATGATAATTTAAAATATTCATTCACAAATAAAAATAACAAACGAAAAGGTAATGTTTATATTTTTCAATAAGCAATGACATTTGTATTTATCACATGTGATTACCATCGATAAGTTTGTTTCGATATCGATACATTGTTATGATAAATAAAATGAATTTAAGTTTTAGTTCAGTAAATTAGCAAAAAGTTATTATTCAGAGTCATGGAAATACAAGTCATTGTAAAAATTTTGGCCACAACTTTCATGTATAAAGGATGATGATCACGAACAATGTCTGTTTTCATAATATCAAGCTCACTTATTGAGCTTCTTTTATTCTTTGCCTAAAACTGATTTTACTCGAAAGATATGTTACTGATTACGGCTCTTGTGAAGTCAGTGGTACTGGCATAACCTCCCATATCTCGAGTCTTGGATTTACCACTATTAATAACCTTTTCAAGTGCATCAGTAAGTCTTCTTGCGTAACTGTGAAGATTTACATGCCACAGCATTTTAGTAGCACATAATATCATTGCAGTTGGGTTAGCGATATTTTTTCCGACAGCTTGACCAAAAGTGTGCCTTGCACCCTGAATAAGAATAACAAAGAAATGAAATTAGATATGAAATCGTAAAGAAAGGATTTTTATTCAAATTGCGGCAAACATAAAAAAATCTGTTCAATAAAATTCTGATCATCGTCAAATAATTGAATAATGTTATGATTAGAATTGAAAACTTGATGATTGGTTGAATGTTCTTCAAACTCTTGATTGATTTTAAAACTATGACAGTTAAACTTTAACTCTTGGAATATGAAAAACTATGAGAAAAAACCTATTTTCCAAGCTTTATATAATAATTGGAATGAAGATTAACTGTAGATAAATGGGATAAGTTTCCCAGCATGGTCTAATCTAATTCAGATTAATCTAATCTTTATTAATTCAGCCTAGCATTTTTCGATGGGGATTTACTGCAAATGAAGGGTAAACTTACGGGTTCATAGATGACACAATCAGAGCTGTAACTTGCTCCAGGAACAACTCCAGCACCTCCAACTAGACCTGAAGCTAAATTATCAATAATATTACCATAAAGATTGGGCATCACGAGGACATCAAATTTATGTGGATGTGAAACCAGCTGCATACAGGTATTGTCAATAATCATTGAATCAAATTTGATTGATGGATACAATTGAGCTGTTTCTTCACAACATTTAAGGAAAAGTCCATCAGATAATTTCATGATATTTGCTTTGTGTACGGCAGTGACCTTTTTACGGCCATGTTTTGTCGCATAGTCAAAAGCAAATTTGGCAATTCGTCGTGATTTCGCTTCAGTAATAATTTTCATACATTCAATGACACCGGGAACACTTTCGTGTTCTAATGCGCTGTATTCACCTTCAGTTTGCTCTCGAATGGTAATAAAGTCTAAATTTTTATGTCTTGTTGGGATTCCATTCAAACTTTTTACATGAACCACATTAGCAAAAAGATCCAATTGACGGCGAATCTTCATATTCAGCGATTGTAATTCACCAGATAAACTACTAAAAGGAGTAGATAAAATCCCTTTCAGAGCAATTTTATTCTTGTGGATAGAGTTGATAGCCTGTTCGAGAGGGACACTCATTGTTGGATTCACTTCACTAAATTGGGTGAAAAATCGATAAATTAGTTCAAGTCACTAAATTACTCATTTTTTTAAAATTTACCTTAAAAACATTTCCTCGAATACAACCGGAGTTTGCATGGCTGCAAGAACTTCTTTAACAGCTTGACACAATTCAGGACCTACACCATCTCCAGGAATTAGAGTACATTTTATATAATTTTCTTTCACATCTGCATTGTACACTGGACTGGTTGAATGGATTAAACGGCTAGTAAGTAATTTCTGCAAATAAAATAAGAATAAGCAAAAAATGATTGCAAATACATAATACAAAAAAGTAACACAAAAATGTAAACAATCAAATTGAAGGTAAAAAATAACATAAAACAAGATCCAACCTCTGCGCCTTTGCTGCTGTTGAGTAAAGCTGAAACGATTCTGGTCATTGAATTTGCCATTGTTGAAATATCACCTAAATTTGATAGCACAATAAACAAAAAGTATATAATATATCTAGAATTTAAAAGGAACAATTAAATCAAAAATTTGACTTAAAGCATAATAAGGGTAAGAGACAAAATAGCCGGTTACAGTAAAGCCTCTGAAAGGTTGTGAGAAACTGAACTCCCCCATCTAGCGGATTTGACGTTTAACCCCGCTTTTACAATGCAAGCACATGTTAAATATTTAAAGAGTTGCACAAACAATATCGCTTGGACAGCTCACAACCTTTAAGAGGATTTTACTTGCTGGTTACATTGAGAGGGAAATTTGAAAAGAAAGTGAAGAAAGTAAACAACAAATTTCTAAATACATGATACATTACCGTATTGACGCGTATCGTGGCACCGTGCTTATAAAAAAGTACGCCATCATATAAGCGCCTTTTGTGTTATCGAGTCTGCATCAAAAATATTTTATGTTTGGATTGAAATTTGCATGAATATTCAGTTATAAGGGAATTTTTCAAAAATTTTGCTGACTTGGATGCTTAAAATCATAAACTGGAACCGGCAATACGAAGGACTTTTCTTTTTTTAATTCTGTCTTATATTTGGATTGCGAAGGCGAAAAAGATTACTTGACCGATATTACATTATTAAAAACACTGATGAATCCAGGATGAAAATTTAATTCATAATCTAGGGTTAAATTTCTTGAAAATTCCCTTATAACTGGATCAATATGCTAAATTTATGATTACTCAGTAGTTGGACTTTTTCCTTGTCATGACAGTTCAGGTTCTTTACCTTAGATTGATTAATTTTTCCAATTAAAAGCTCAATTGTTACTCACCATAATCTTTATTATGAAAGATTATGAAAAGCTTAATGGAGCTGTTGTCGTTTCTTGATAAAGTACAATTTATTCGCGTTCTAAATAAATATTTTATGTACATTTGTTAGATTTTTATACAGACAATGAAAATTCGAATGTCGTGTTGAATATTTTACAATGAACTTTCGGATAATAAGCCAATATATACAATAAAAATCACCAATCAGCAGCGGAATTAGCAAGATAATCTTTTCCTTTAGCGATACTTGAAGCTTGTTTGTTTTGAGCGGCTTCAACTCTCGGACAGTTTTCACTAATATGACCAAGACCACCACAATGCATACAACCAGTTTCACTTTCTGCTTGAAGATATTTATCATCGGCAGATCTAAGAGCCATCAAGAATGGTGGTAATTGCTGTTTAGCTTCAATTAATAAAAGCTTCAATTCAAGAAGTATTGATTCATCAACATATTTGTTGACAAATGTAGAGGCAAACCCTTTTTTCCCACCACGACCGGTACGACCGATTCGATGAACATAATCTTCTATATTGTCAGGCATATCATAATTGATAACATGCTGGATATTTGCGAAATCTATACCTTTAGATGAGACATCAGTTGCTACGAGAACATCTGCTTTCTGATTCCTAAAACTTTCAACAGCTTGGATTCTTTCTTCTTGGCTTTTATCACCATGTATAGCTACTGCTTGTACTCCTTTAACAAATAATAATTCGTGAATTGCATCTACATCATACTTTTTGGAAGCGAAGATCAATACAGGTGGAGGTGTTTTCTGTAATGTTGACAAGATATGAGCCAGTTTGGCTTCTTCTTTTACATATTCTACATCTTGAGTTACTAAAGGATTAGCGGCACCAGCTCTTCCGACATTGATGGTAACAGGTTTAACAAGCGCACTCCGGGCAAAATTTTGAATCCTTTTTGGCATAGTAGCGGAGAAAAGAAGTGTTTGTCGTTGTCCTTTAAAGAACGAGAAAATGGTTCTCACGTCTTCTTCAAACCCAGAATCAATCATTCTGTCGGCTTCATCAAGACACAGATATCTACAAACTTCCAAATTGACTTTTTTCTCGTTCAACATTGCAATAAAACGACCTGGAGTTGCAACAACAATGTGAACACCATGACGAAGCATGTCAGCTTGATCTCTTATAGATACTCCTCCAATACATAGACATGATCTTAATCTTGGGTAACCATCAGCTTCTAAAGCTTCACAATAATATTTGATAATGTCACAGGTTTGCTTGGCCAATTCACGAGATGGACAGACAACCAATCCATAAGGACCTTCATTTTTGATGAAAGGTAACCGATATTCTTGTTCTAAAGCAAACATGATGAGGGGCAGGACAAATACAAGAGTTTTTCCTGATCCAGTCGATGCAATTCCAATCATATCTCTACCTGCAAGAACACTTGGTAATCCTTGTATTTGAATTGGTGATGGTTTTTTAATTCCCTTCTTTTTAAGTGCACTCAAAATACACCGAGGAAATTTCATTTCTCTGAATGTTTTGATAGGAGGACAAATGTCTTCTCCTTCAACCAAAATGTGATACCTTTGCAATATTCTGTCTCTTTTAGCTTTAGACATTTCCTTGATATATCTGGGAGGCTTCCAGCCAGTCTTGATTGGATCCGTATATATGATGCCTTTTGCTAATTCACCAACGCTCATCAAAGGCCTTTTATCTATAACAGCTTCTTGAATCTTTCTCTCTTCTTCAAGCTGCTTTTCCAAAGTTGCATTATCTTTCTTTTGTTCAGCCAGTTTCTTTAATTCTGCATGTTGATCCCACAAAGAGACATTATCTCGTGCTTTGATTTGATCGTCACTCTCGACATCTTGACTTGATTCTTGATCATTGGAATCAGATCTGTATTTATGGCTTTCACTGGTTTGATGACTTTTACTATATTTTTCATAGAGATTTTTACGTCTTACTTTAACTGGAATGTAGGTATCCATTTCTTCTTCCTCCGAAGATGATTTGCCATTCTCTTCTAGCTCAGCTTCCCGCCGTCTTCTTTTGATATCCTCTCTAATAATATCGTAATCCATGATAATTAAAAAATATTCACTCACAAATAAAAATAACAAACGAAAAGTTAATGTTTATATTTTTCAACAAGCAATGACATTTGTATTTATCACATGTGATTACCATCGATAAGTTTGTTTCGATATCGATACATTGTTATGATAAATAAAATGAATTTAAATTTTAATTCAGTAAATTAGCAAAAAGTTATTATTCAGAGTCATGGAAATACAAGTCATTGTAAAAATTTTGGCCACAACTTTCATGTATAAAGGATGATGATCACGAACAATGTCTGTTTTAATTGACCCTAGATGAAGTGAATTAACTGTTGCTCCGGAACCTCTGACTTGTTTCTAGAGTCTGTGAAAAGGTTGAGGTTAAATGGCTCTAATGTCAAATTGTTATGTTTTTGTAGATTGCAAATTGATGACATTAACATGCCTATGTTACATGGTTACTGCTATGATGCAGAAATTGTTGCGAAGGAAAATAAAAAGTAAAAAGGTCAATGGCATTTGAATGAACAAAATTAGAAATATCGATTGAAAAACAAGGAATATAATCATTATTGCTGGTTCAAAGAATCATGAATGAACCCTCAGACTCCCAAATCTTCCTTCCTGTTTCATTGTACAATCTTTTGGTTATTTCAATCAGTCTTGTATCTCTATACATTTAGTTACCTGTGATGGGTTCCACTTGTTCATTACCACCCATTGTCTTACCGTTTATTCATACATTTAGTGTACAAAAATCAAATCCATCAGAACCAACAGTTGAAACTATTGAGCGACTAATCACTCGCGACCGGCAATCGACAAAAAATGTCGGCTTAAATAAATTGAATGTTACTGATAAAAAATTTCTAGTTCCAAGTGATAATCACATGAAAGACAAACGACCAATTAAATCCTCTGGATCCAATGAATCGTCTAAAGTATATACATTCAAGGAATACAAACAATACTTGCAATCAAGAAGGGAATCAAAAACAATTTCAACTCCAGTAACATCAATAACTGAGAAAAAGGAAACCAACAATGAACGCTGTCGAACAGCAACAATCCGAAAGATAAACAAAGATGATAAAACAAACTCAACCTCAACCTCAACCTCCTCCTCTCCTTTATCATCATCTTCTTCATCCTCACCTCCTTTGACATTGTCAGTGATATCGTCTAATTCAATATCAAATCAAAGTGAATCCAAAAAGTCATCATCAGCAGTGATTAACAGCGTTAAAAAAGTAACATGGCAAAAAACTGACCGTAAGTCCAGTTTTTCTGACAAGGAAAGCTCAGATGATTCAGGAATAGGAGGTTTATCTACAACATTGGAACAAGCTTCTAAATCAAAAAGACGAATCAGACCAACTGCTGATACAAATCATAAGAAATGCAATTGGCCAACTGCTTGAAACATATCTATCCAAATATCTTGCAATGACACAAAAATTGTTCAGAATAAAGTCATTTTCTAGACTCAACATCGAGGTTAACTTATATTATTGTGACGATTAATAACTACAGATTTTCTGTATGAAGATTGAAATAGAAAAATTTGCTTGCAAGATAAATCAAATTAAAAGTTCATGTTTTGTATTATTAATTTGAAAATCATGATTAATTGAATTGTCCTAACTTACACTTGGCATAATAATGCGAACGGCTCAATAACGCTAAAAATTGTTCCTTCCACCTCTGCAGGTAACGCAAAGCATGTCATTTTAGCAGTTATAGTCGATCAGTTGAAACACGTCGTTGTATGTTTATTGAAACACCTAACATGAGTTTTAAGATCTATACAGATGTTTTCGAAGTTAAATAGACATTCTTTATATTTCATGTTACAAGTTACAAGTGGATAAATGGATATAACGGGCAAGGATTAAAGAGCAAAAAAACAAATTTTAAATTAAGGTGTTTTGGTTGCTGAAGGAACAGGCACAGATGAAGTGGTAGCAGAACCAGAAGTGGAAATTGCAGAAAAGGAACGTTTAGGATTACAAAAATGACAAGATCGAATTGGAATAGATTCTGATGAAGTTGCAGTTCATGGGGATGGAGCTGTAAATGATTC
Organism: Tetranychus urticae; assembly: GCF_000239435.1. The sequence continues at coordinate 605,505 of NW_015449942.1, read as the reverse complement.
ATCAGATGAGTCTTGAAGATATCGACCGAGTGTTGTCGATGAGGGAAGAGCGAAGAATTCTCTGAAAAGATTGAACGTTTTTGAGCTTTCGGCTGTAAGGCCATTGCATAGTTGTTTCAAATCAACTGTGTATCGCCTTTGCTGCGGCGATACATTTGTATTTTTGACGGCACATTCAAATAACGTAAAGGCTTCGGGAGTCACTAAAGGTTGGAGTAAATAAAGATGTCTAACAATGTGAGATACTGGTGGGTTGTTGCGAAGTTTCTTATATTCCCTCTCCAGGTAACCTAATTTTCTTTTAACGTCTGTTAATTCTTGGCTTTTAAGGTTGGCCTGAACTCCAGCTTCAGTTGATACAGATTCACTGGTAGAGAAAGTTGAAGTTGAACCATTGGCAGGTTCAGTTGGCATCTCAGGATCAACAAAAAACTCACTACCAAACTCAATCAATTTAGGCCGTGCGTTCTGCCATAGTCTCATATAGTTCCCATGTTTATAATACGACGACTCATCGAAATGTAAGGAACAGATGAAGAGGTTACCACAATGCCCATCGGTACAATGGTCAGGAAGTCCATCTCTTAATAAGCTGAACCAAGATGTAGCTAGCAATGGATCCTTGGGGAAAGCAAAGAAACCGACATTGGCATTTGGTTGCGCTGAGGAACACTTCTTTAGAGCACATTTGCGATTCACCACTAAAGACAGTAGAGAAAAAATAAACGAGATAAATAATATTATTCAATGTGTCTTGGAAAAATTAAAGTTTCATACTTTTGACTTAAATACGCTTGGACGAGCTACAGCAAAAAGCAAATCGTGAAGTGAGACGAAAATCTAAGAACAACGAGACAATGAGAAACATAGACCATTAGTTGAAAAAATCAAATTTACATAGCCGAAAAACTCACGAGTGCGAAAATACTCCCAGTCATAGGTCAGTTCCATAAATCTAATGTACAATAAAAATATAATGATGTAAATGATAAAATAATTGTAAAAAACCATAATAAATCGAAATAACAATTGGAAAATTATGATATAAAACTATATCAAAATAAAACAGTAAAACAAAACAGGTAAACAAATCAAGCAGCAATTCTAAAAAACTTAATCAAAAAAGAATCAACGAAACATAATAAATGAAAAATTTAACTTACCTTAACTTTGATCTTTAATTCTTTAATTCTTTGAGCCTAAAAAAGAGAGAAAAATGAATCAATTAATTGTATTTTCACATAAAATGCGTAAGTGTATTTGATGTACATACACATTTGTTTACTTTATGTTAAAATACAATTGTGTTTTCCTCTCTTTTTCCCCTTTCTTTTTTTCTCTTTCTCTTTCTCTCGCACTCTCATCAACGCCATCTCACCTTGCTCCTTTCACTCCTTATCTTCCTCATCGATAACTATCGAGCTAGCTAGATCGATAGCCGCGATCTCTCTTCTTTTACTCTTAGCCTAGTGCAAGTTAAATCTCCGCTAAACGTTACTAGGCTCCGATAACTACTACTTTTTAGTCCTGGTTGTGTACAACAATATGACTGTGGTTTATAATCAAGTTAATTTAATTCTCAGGATTGGAAATGAATCTTATTCATTACCCGGATTGATATCTATGAGTTTGTTAAAATTGAAGTATTGATTGGAAACATTAATCTTATTGCATTGTTATAATTTAATAGTTATCGCAATAGTCAAAACAAATAATTGTTAGTTACTTTTGGTTACTTGATTTGCTAAATATTGTAATATTTAGTTACATTACACATTGGTATTACATTATCAAGCTCACTTATCGAGCTTACTAAATGTAGCACAGAATAAGGTGGGAGATTAATTAATTTTCCAGGTATTGATACATTAATTTAATGACAGTCATTAAAAAGTGACACTTGTTTGCCATAACGAATTTTAAAATTAAAATTAAGCGCAGAAATGGAGATTCAAAAACTAGGATAAAAAGCTAAGCAAATTTAACATTGAATAAGATTACCTTCTTATTTGACTGTTTCATTTTCAATTCTTTGGTAACTCTCAGCTTTTTGAACCCTTTAAAGGGCGACAAAAAATTGGTACCATTAAATTGCCATTTTAATGGTTAAAAGTAGTAATCGTAGTTGAACGATTTCAACAAATTTAATAAAAAAAAACTAAATGCTCTTTTTGACCTAAAACTGATTTGACTAGAAAGGTATGTTACTGATTACGGCTCTTGTGAAGTCAGTGGTACTAGCATAACCTCCCATATCTCGAGTCTTGGATTTACCACTATTAATAACCTTTTCAAGTGCAATAGTAAGTCTTTTTGCGTAACTGTGAAGATTTACATGCCACAGCATTTTAGTAGCACATAATATCATTGCAGTTGGGTTAGCGATGTTTTTTCCGACAGCTTGACCAAAAGTGTGCCTTGCACCCTGAATAAGAATAACAAAGAAACGAAATTAGATATGAAATCATAAAGTCATCCAACGAAAACCAATGTGAATTAGATTCTTTTGAAATTTGTTTGAAGTGAAATGCTTATGCTTAATGTATTAAAGATCATTCATGCTGTAGAAGTTGTATTAAGTGAAGTCAAAAAGCGAAATCAATGTTCAAATCAACTTAATAATGTAATGATTAGAATTGTAAAATTTGATGATTGGTTGAATGTTCTACAAACTCTCGATTGATTTTAAAACAGTGACAGTTAAACTTTAACTCTTGGAATATGAAAAACTATGAGAAAAAACCTATTTTCCAAGCTGTATATAATAATTGGAATGAAGATTAACTGTAGATAAATGGGGTAAGTTTCCCAGCATGGTCTAATCTAATTCAGATTAATCTAATCTTTATTAATTCAGCCTAGCATTTTTCGATGGGGATTTACTGCAAATGAAGGGTAAACTTACAGGTTCATAGATGACACAATCAGAGCTGTAACTTGCTCCAGGAACAACTCCAGCACCTCCAACTAGACCTGAAGCTAAATTATCAATAATATTACCATAAAGATTGGGCATCACGAGGACATCAAATTTATGTGGGTGTGAAACCAGCTGCATACAGGTATTGTCAATAATCATTGAATCAAATTTGATTGATGGATACAATTGAGCTGTTTCTTCACAACATTTAAGGAAAAGTCCATCAGATAATTTCATGATATTTGCTTTGTGTACAGCAGTGACCTTTTTACGGCCATGTTTTGTCGCATAATCAAAAGCAAATTTGGCAATTCGTCGTGATTTATCTTCGGTAATAATTTTCATACATTCAATGACACCGGGAACACTTTCGTGCTCTAATGAGCTGTATTCACCTTCAGTTTGCTCTCGAATGGTAACAAAGTCTAAATTTTTATGTCTTGTTGGGATTCCATCCAAACTTTTTACATGAACCACATTAGCAAAAAGATCCAATTGGCGACGAATCTTCATATTCAGCGATTGTAATTCACCAGATGTACTACTAAAAGGAGTAGATAAAATCCCTTTCAGAGCAATTTTATTCTTGCGGATAGAGTCGATAGCCTGTTCGAGAGGGACACTCATTGTTGGATTTACTTCACTAAATTAGGTGAAAAATCGATAAATTAGTTCAAGTCACTAAATGATTAACTCTTTTAAAATTTACCTTAAAAACATTTCCTCGAATACAACCGGAGTTTGCATGGCTGCAAGAACTTCTTTAACAGCTTGACACAATTCAGGACCTACACCATCTCCAGGAATTAGAGTACATTTTATATAATTTTCTTTCACATCTGCATTGTACACTGGACTGGTTGAATGGATTAAACGGCTAGTAAGTAATTTCTGCAAATAAAATAAGAATAAGCAAATAATGATTGCAAATACATAATACAAAAAAGTAACTCAAAAATGTAAACAATCAAATTGAAGGTGAAAAATAACATAAAACAAGATCCAACCTCTGCGCCTTTGCTGCTGTTGAGTAAAGCTGAAACGATTCTGGTCATTGAATTTGCCATTGTTGAAATAAAATATTAATTAAATTTGATTGCACAATAAACAAAAAGTATATAATATATCTAGAATTTAAAAGGAACAATTAAATAAAAATTTGACTTAATGCATAACAAGGGTAAGGGAATTTTTACACAGGATTTTATCTCCTTGGATTCAATTCATTGTACTTGATCCTGGATGAACAGCTTCTGGCGGTAGTGAAATGAAACTGTTGGAGTCTAAATGTTGAGCATTTAAATCAAGTGTTTGATTGTCAGGCTTTTGACTTGTAGTATTTCGTTTTAATCATTCTACTTCGTTTATATGATAAAGTACTGATACTGAGTTGAAAGGGTTTAGGCAGCCCAAATACACTCACTGTGATATGGATAATTTAATGATAAATGTTGGCTCCTTGTGATCTCACTTCTTTGATCAATTTTCTGTTATAGTATTCTTATTTTGGTGAGTTTCTTCTTATCGTTTTTATCTTGCCTGATTCAAATTGAACTTCAAGTCATAAATTACTCAATTCTCATTTTTTCGTGTTTCTTTTTTACAGCATGTTAAGGTGTTAAAGCCTGGATTATATTCAATTGTTAATCAACCAATCAACTAATACCATTCTGCTGTAAACATTGGTGACTTAAATTTTTTCTTTTACTTTATCCAATCGAAACCATTGGGGTTTTAACGATATTTAGACCAAGCATAATCCATGACATTATGTCGAATAATAAGAGTAACTTGGTTACAGCTGTTGGTCAAAAATGGCTTGAAGTTCTCGAGAAAGAGTTTGACAAAGCATTCGTCGACCTGGACCTTATAGTAGGACAATTTGAAGATGAATCCAATGACCTCGTGTTTGAGGCCCGACAGCGAATGGCTAATATGTCCTCCGTCTTTGCTCAATTAGTTCACAAAACAGCTGTTGTATTTGAGAATAACAGCAAACTAGAAATGGACTACCACTCGCTTTGGCAACAATTAATCAAAACAGATAGTGAAAAAAGACTGCTGGAATGCAAGCTAGCTGATAAATCAGCACATTTAGCTGTTATTTCTGATACCTATCACAGTAAACGCAGATCAGGTGAGACAAGATCCGTGAGAGCGCCTTTATCTCTATCAAACCACAGCGATAAAGCAAAAGAGTCTTCAGATGAGGTGATTTTTCCCGCTATTCATGCCCAACAAGAGATTAAAGCCTTGCGAAAAGAGAATACCTCTCTTCGAAAATACTTATTGTGTATCGAAAGTGAACTATTTGGAGCTCGTTTAGCAGCAAAATATCTTGATAAAGAGCTGTCTGGACGGATACAACAAATACAATTGCTAGGTAAATCAGATTTGAAAGGACAAGAACAGGATAGAGTTTGGAATCAATTGGAGGCAGAAATTCATCTACATCGTCACAAAACTGTTGTTCGTCATTGCAGAGCCGCTAACAGTGATGCTCAATTGCGTTTTAACAATTCAAAAGTACCACCAGGACATGAATGGCCATTATTAAGGAAACGTAAAGGGATCGGTGATATACGAGATGTTGTTATAGAACGTGATATGAATGAAAGTTTAGGTATTTCCATTACCGGAGGAAAAGAACATGGAGTTCCTGTTTTAATCTCAGAGATTCATCCCAATACTCCAGCGTCACGTTGTGGTCAATTATATGTGGGTGATGCTATCTTTAACGTTAATGGTATTGATTTAAGATCTGTAAAGCATGAAGAAGCCGCTGAAATACTTTCAAATGAAAGAGGTAATTGCAGTTTACAGGTAGTTTTTGTCTCTCCGGACGAAGACGACGAAGAAGAAGAGGAAACAAAATATCCTTACTTTGACCCTGAGATTGTATCTAAAGTTGATCTAAATGATAGTTTCAATTCCAATAATGGAGATGGAGAAACAAGTGGAGTTGAACATGAATCTGGGGACAGTGATGGGGCCATTTCTTCTGTTACCGATACTTTTTCCCCGTCGCCTAGCAAATTTTATCCAGGCGTAGCTAAGCTATGCGTCGATGTTAAAGAGAATGGATTTGGCCATGGCGATCTTCCGAATGTTATTCAAAAGAAAGAAAATCCAAAATTTTCACAGCCTATTACGTCAACTTTTACCAACTCTAAAAAAGAAACACTCATTGAATAAGAAGCAACAAACTAATAAGTATTATTATTAATATTTATATTTTCAAAGAAAAATTAAAATGGATTTGTTATGATTTATTTACCCCCAACATTTTAATTAATATTCAAAAGCTAAATTTGATCGTTATATTAGTTTTCAAGATGAACATTGTAAATGGTTCACTGAGCTTCAGACACCTTTGTAAATGAAAAATCAGACTTAATCATTTTAACTTGTTTCGATTCACTTGTTTCATTTGAATCTCTACCAGACTTATAACATTTTATCTATATTTTTTCATTTCGAATTGAATAATTGAATCAAGGATAGTTGCATATTTAAGATAAAAGGTCAAAAAAAGTTAACGAAGTAAAAGTTTATTGTTAACAAACGGTGTTAAGCAACAAAATTATCAATAATAACAATGATAACAGAAATAATGACAGCTTTTATTGAATAGTTTATGATAAAACTAGTAACATTCTGTGAATTAAAGAAATTTATGATGAAAATTTAAGAAAAAATCTTTTCGAGGTAATTTTTTCCTTTCTCATCGTTAATTTTAATAGACAGTCCTTTCTTTTTGAATCAATGTTTAAGCCAATGTAAAGCCGGACGAATTTTCAATAGCTTGAAGTATCTTTGAACGCATTTTATCTTCTGAGGTATAAACTTCAGGTAGGTCAAGAATATTAAAGCAAGTGTGAGCCACAGGAAGATGCTCTTGTGATACTTTCATAGGTTGAATACCAATTCTGAGATATTTCATACCTTGAATGGGAACTCGATCGGATCCAGTTAAAAATAGAAGAAATTGTTTTCGTTGAGGATCTGTAAAGCTATGAAATACTTTCCAGAACATTATTATGGTTGGATGGAGTTTGTTAAAAGGCGCTTTATATGAAGCACTTTCTTCCAGTTCAGCCCAATCCTCAGCTTCTTGACCAGTAACCAATTCTAACAGCTCTTCGGCGTGAAAGAATTTCAAAATCTCATAATCAACGACTCGATGGAAACCTTTTTTGAAAGCGGAATATTGATGCTCAATACATTCTATAAGAATAAACTTCCAATATAGATCAACATAACTCTGACGATTATCCAAAGTTAATTTAACATTTTCACCATTCTCAATTAAATTGTAATCAACTGGCGATCCAAAAATTTCCAAAGAAATTGTAAAATTAAGATCTCCATAGATAGAATCAAATTCATCTGGAGTGTAACTAGGATTTAAAATTTCCCTCAGATTTCTAGTTAATGTGGCATCAATTGAACCTAAATCGTCAAGGCACAGATCTTCACCAAGCATCTTTTTGTACAATACTAAGGGAAAGGGTAAATTGATGATTGCTTGATTGTAAATAGCAAGGCCACAAATAATTCCAATCAGCTCATACACAAGATAATCTCGCTCTTTTGGATTAAACCAAATAGTGTTCGTATCTTTGTACTCGATGAACATTCCATACTTAGGATCAAGAATTTCTCTTAAAACGAGAAGAAAGAATTCCTTCTTCATGCCCATTCCAGCATCAATGGCATCTTCTCCTTCGAATTTAACTTTAAGAGGCTTTTTGAAATTAATGTTGGTTCCATTGGACAGAAATTGTGATATAGTATCACGGATAAGATTTTCACGGGAAACAGAAATGACCAAATGAGGATCTTCAGGACCAGTTGCCGATATAACGCTGGCAAAAACAAGATTGCGATATAAAGCATTTTCTGCTGCATTACGTTGTTGTAAAGATGAATCTGTTTCTAAGATTAATGATTTGGCTTTAGTATCAAAGATGAACGGATAATTGCAAAGGTACAGGTCAAGTTTACTATGAGATCGTTGAGCTCGGCATAGCCAATAAATATAATCTCTAGAAATATCGACCAGATCACTTATTTCGGTAATATAAAACTCTTTATAAGACAAGGTTCCACTTTTTTGGCTAACTTTAAAATGAAGTTGTATATATTCCAAACAGATGGTTAAATATTCTTGAATATTTGGATCAATTCGAAATCTTGGTCGAGTATCACGTCTCTGTGGATTACTATTTTCAAAGGGATGATCCAATGGATCATAAGTATAAACTCGCTCATTGTTGGGACTTTCTTCTAGAGAGTGTTTAGTAACTTGTTCACTGAGCAATTTGACGATGAGTTTCTTATAAATTCTGACTAAGCGGCGTGATAAAAAGGCGTTATATTCATCTTTAAACCAATTTTCCAACACAGATAAACCCGTATTAGATGATATAAGACGTAGAGATGATTTGGCATAACCAATAATAAGTCGGTCCAAAAGTTCACGAGAAAGAATTTCTGAACTGAAAAAGTGCATCATGGGAAGAATAAGGTAGATTCGGGCGATTTCTGAGTCAATTTTATCATCCAAATTGGTTGGAAGTTGAGGCAAAATGTTGTTTTCAATGATTTCAAATATAACTTCATTGTAACGATTATCTTTTATCTGTTCCAAAAATTGAAATCCTTGGCGCAATGAATTCCAATCTATTGACGGTAATGGTTTACTCCTATCAACATAACTTGCATTCCAACAGGGTATAGAACCAAAAGTCAATTCAATATAATCTAAATGTTCTATAGGTATGGGCGCTAATGCTGGTGTATATGTGAAAGCTTCCAACATTGAATTGTCAAATTTACTAATTATTGTCTTTTTATTCCAAAAATTGTAAATAATGGGCTCAGATGTGAGTCCAACAATGATGAAACTGTGATCACCTAGACTAGTTGCAATTTGATAATTTTGTTCGTATTTTAGAGCTTTATTTTCCTCTTCAAACTCCATATCAACATCTGAGTTCTTTAAGCTTCTTGAAGTGACGATCTTTTCTGATGTGATGGCAGATTTGGTAATTTTATCATTTACTCGGATCGTATCTATTTTGGATAAACTGACTGGAATCAATTTGTTCTCGTTGTGGGAAAGACCAAGTTGACCACAACCATTTAAGCCACAAGCGTAAATTTTATCAGAGTTGACAAGAAGCAACATATGGCATCGTCCACACGCCACTTGGGTGACTTTGTTTCCAATCATTTCTAAGATTCTTTTAGGAAAAAGTTCATTCCCTTTTACACCATGTCCAGTTTGGCCATACATTCCAGCTCCCCATGTAAATATTCCTCCATCCTCAGTTAATGCAGCTGTAAAATCTTCACCACCTGAGACAAAGGAAATTTTTTGATTACGCAGATGAGTCAGGCAGGTTGGAGTAGATCGATGTTCATTATCTCCGACACCAAGTTGACCGAACTCATTTTTACCCCACCCATACAAAGCACCAGTACACGAAAGACCAAATGAGTGATAACTACCAGAACTTATTGAAAAGATGGGTGATGCTTGAAGAGAGGTAATCAGATGAGGTTTGTTTGCAGAAGGGTTTTTATATCCAAGGCCTAACTGACCTAGATTATTTGCTCCCCATGAGTAAATTTCTCCATTTTTTGTTAAGGCTAGCGAATGATGAGCTCCAGAACATATCTGAATAACGCATTGGTGGGCTATAAGTAGAACAGCAAAAAATTAGTAAAAATAGCTTATAAAAAAAGATTGGTTCATACCTAATATTTTAATTAGAGAAGGTTTTCCTATCGATTCAAAATCTTTGGCAAGTCCAAGTTGACCAAACTGATTACAACCCCAAGAGAAAATTTGTCCAGCATCAGTCAAAATGGAGTTATGGAAATATCCACAAGAAACTTGGTTAACAAAATGAGAACCGAAATTTTGGACAGCTAATAATTTAGACCAACTTCCTTCTCGACCCAACTGTTGTCTTTCATTGGAACCACAGGACAATAATATACTTTTACTTTTCTCTTCATCGTGCAGTAAGATTATGATATGATTACGTCCACCAGTAACTTGTTCAACTTTAAATTTAAACAAATCTTCTGACAGTAAACCATGGTCATTAACGGTGTCACAGCTAGTCTCAGACGAGCAGTTAACCGTTTCACCAAAGGCAGCTTTCAGATGCTTATTTAAATCAATCTGTGTAGGAGTAGATATGAAAGGCTGCTCTATAGCACCAAGAGCAAGTTCATGGAAAGAAGTTGACCCAAATGAAAATACACTCATGGCTTCATATCAATTGGATAAAAAACAGATAGTAACATCAAGCAGTGATCAATCAAGACAATTGAAGGAAGAAATAAACACAACAGACGATATGGTATTTAAAAAGCAGCAAGTATCTAGTATCTCGAGTTCTTTAGCTACACTAAATTACTGATGGATTTGAATGAGATAGTGAATTTGGAATAGTTGATTATTGGAAAGGATTGATCGAAAACGCATTAGCTATAAGATAACAATTACAGTCAATTCAACATGAATCAGCTAACTAAACAATTCAAACAACAAGCTAAAGATAATTTACAGATACACAGATACAGATAATGAGTATCCAAAATCCAGATACTCTTCTTCTTCTGCTAGTAAGTCACTTTTGCTGAATGCACTTCTCGTTTGATTATGGGCCTGACTACAACACTTTATTAGTGCTCGATTCCTATCACAATTCCGGGATTCCAGTTTCTCCAATTTAATTATATTTCTTTGTTCATCACCAGTGAAGTAATTTGTGAGGGTTTTAACCATTTTTCAGGTAAACTCGTTGTTCTTGATCCTATGTACATTTTTTTTGTTGCTCATAAGAAATAGCATTTTCTGTATTTTAAATGCCCACCACTTGTCTTCGTTTCCATTGTTTGTGCTGACCTTTGTGTACTAATTTGGTCACGCGGTCAGCTCGATTTTTCATCTTCTTTGTGTTCATTTTTGAACATCTATATGTTAGTCAGCTCTTTTTGCCTTTGTTTTTCAGCTCTGCTATTTAAATCTCCTTCTATCGCTTTTATAGATTCTATTATGAAATCATTAGTCAATGTGCTGATGTTTAAATCTACTATCTTACTAATTGCCTTTACACCTGAATGAATAGGCTTAGTTACTCTAAATCACCTTGCTCCCTAATATCTGTTTTTGACTAATTTGACTATCCCTGAGTTTCTTTGCTAGATAATATTACTCCTATCATTTTCTGATTTTGTACTTTTCTTTCCTCTCAAATCATCTCTTGCTTCTAGATTCGGGTTTTTACGAAACCATTTTAAAAACACTTTATAATGCCTGACTCAAAACTGTATGACTTACTAGGAGTACCTAGATCAGCTTCAGAACACGATATTAAAAAGGTATGGATTATTGGGTACACAACTCCTTGCAGTTTCTTTTCTAATCATCCTTATTATCCATTACAGGCCTATCGTAAATTAGCTAAAGAATTTCATCCTGACAAAAATAATAAATCAGAGGATAAGGTAAGTCTTTTTTTAAATTTTTAATTTCCCTCACTTTTCTCACTCAATTTTCTTTGTCAATTCTCGGTTCCAGTTCAAAGATATTTCTTATGCATATGATGTGCTAAGTAATCCAAATAAGAAAAACGTCTACGATAAATATGGGATGAAAGGTCTCCAAGAGGGTGTATCTGATGGACCTGATATAGCTGATGATTTTATTTCCCAAATTTTCGGAGACAATTTATTTAATTTTGGCAGTATGCACCGTAGACGCGCAAAAGGCCAAGATTTTATTCATCCTTTGGAGTAAGATTGATCTCTTAAATTTTTATGCGTATTTTATATTAATAAATCTTATTTCCATTCTCTTAGTGTAACACTGGAAGACCTTTACAATGGAAAAGTTACGAAGTTAACGTTGAACAAAGAAATTGTTTGTCGCACATGTCTCGGGTAAATATTTATTCCTTATTTTGTCGTTACCTTAAAAAGATCTCCATTTTATTATATTTCTAATTCATTTTTCCATTTTAAAATTAAAGCCTCGGTGCTAAACCTGGAACGTTGCAGCCTTGTGCATCATGCAATGGATTTGGAGCTAAAATATCTTATTTAGAAGTAGGACCTGGCATGATGCAGCAGATTCAGCGCCCTTGTTTAGATTGTAAAGGAGAGGGAAGAGTTTGTAATGAGGTTCATCGTTGTAAAACATGTGAAGGAAGGCGCATTACAATGGAATCAAAAGTTGTTGAAGTCAACATTGACATGGGGATGCGACATGGACAGAAGATTGTTTTTCGTGGAGAAGGAAATGAGAAACCCGGAATTGAACCAGGAGATATCATTGTTCAACTTAATGCTAAACCTCACGAAATTTTCACTGTTAGCGGTAATGATTTAGTCATGTCCATTGACTTAACTTTAACCCAGGCTCTGTGTGGCTTTGCCATCCCAGTCAAACAATTAGATGGGCGACAACTCATTATTCGTAGCAAACCCGGAGAAGTCATTGTTCCTGGAACAGTTAAGGCTGTTAAAGGAGAAGGCATGCCTGTTCATAGGGACCCGTTTGCAAAAGGTGATTTAATCATCAAATTCCAGATAATCTTTCCAGAATCTTATTTTGCTCCTAAAGATGAACAATATTCAAATATTGAAAAAATCTTAAAAAGAGACGTTCAAGAAATTTTCGATTTAAAAGCTGCAGATGTTGAAGAAGTTGGTCTGCACGAATATATTCCTTCAGAGTCTAATGGATATTCCAGTCGTGAAGTGTATGAAGATGATCACGACGAAGGTGGTGGTGGAGGTGGGGTTCAATGTGCAGCTCATTAAAAATGGTGCAATGTTCCTCAGGATTGCAAGCTATTGTATTAGCAAAGTGCATACACCCTTCATCATTTTAGGTTACACTATTGAATTATAATTGTCAAGAGAGCAATCTCTTATCTCATTTTTTTGAGATCTTCTTTATCTTCTTGTTTACCCTTGCCCTTTCTTCTCTCACTTTCTCACTACTTCTGCTTTATTTTTTTCACCATCAAACCTAAACGAAAAACTCGATTAGCGAAAAAATGTAAACTTAATGGTTCGTAATGTGTTGATGGAAGCATGTGTTTCCATTTCTGAATCAAGCTATACATTAGTTTAAAAAATTTGAAAAGATTTCATTACATTCGTTCCAAGCGATTCAAATTTTATCTGCTCTCTACAGCTCTTTACAGAATTCAGTATCCAGTACAAATACCACCCTCTTTTCAATTATGTAAGGTTAACTAGCAGTTGGAACTGTATCATTTTTGTATAGTCTCTTACTTATTCTGTTATTCTAACCTGATATGGCTCAAGGCTGTACGAATTGATTTGAAATAAAATGTGTTGATCGAGTTTTAATCTCACCAACTTTACTATTTTCTTAATACATGTTGATGCATGTGGTATCTTCAGTGACATCTCATCTTCAGCGTTTCCTCTTGGATGGCTTCGAAATAGCAATTTCATGTTCAAATAGCACCGAATTTTTCGCATAAAAAATGAATTTAAACCTTACAAAATTTCTTAATTTTATTCACAAAATCGAGCAGTCAAAAATAGAGAAGTTTTCTCGGCCAACTGACCACTTTAGTGTAGACGATTGTAGCTTGGTTTTCCAGCAAATCAAGACTTCAAAGACTATTCAAGTTTACCGTGAAATAAATGTGATTAATCAGTAAACAATTATGGGCATTTTAATTGATGATTGTCACTTAAAAAAATAATTTAAACTAGTATGAACGATACTCGTTGGACAAGTACTTTAACAATTATAATACTAACGAAATTTTAAGGTTTGAGTCGATCTCATGCAACAATATAAAAGACATGTTTTCAAATTTTTAAAATAAACTGACTGATGGTTTCTGAGATTTCATGTGCACCACTCTTTATTTGTAGCACATTTACCTTTGAACCAGTCTGCTTGGATTTGATTTATTGTATCAGTTGGATTGACTGAGTTATTTTTCGTTGATGGAATTAATCTTTTAGAGTTCCATTTTGAACTATGCTCCAAATAAGCATCTTTGAGATTCAATTTGAGACTATCTGATAAACACATGTAACACGTTCGACAAACCTCAGAACGACATGACATGAAGCACTCTTCCGATGTGCACAACTCTTCATTAACAGCTAGATCTTTATCAGAGACTCGAAGATTCCAGGCATCAGCTTCATATTGGGGCCAATCCTTGAGTCCATCTAATCGCGTTAGTCCCACCAGAGAGAATAAATTGTATATAACTTGCTCATAAAGTAATTTGTTTGGAGCAAAATGAGCTGATGATAAATTGGGAGACATGTTAGCTTCCATGAGATAAACATTGAGATCTTCATCCACTAAAAAGTCAAATCGAACCATCTCGAAAAAGTTTCTAAATTAAAGAGAAATAATAAACAGTTAAAAATTCACAGTCTTGGGAAATAAAAGCCAATATAAACAAAGTAAATTACCGATTTGATTTGGGAAAAGTCATCGAAGAAAGCCTTGCCATTGATGCATCTTTCTCTTTGTAAACATTCGTAATTGCTTCTTCAATTCGGTTCCACATCATTTCAGGGTCTTTACCAATTGACTTGAGATAGATATTTAAAGTTTGCTTCATGTTGTAATTCAGTTCGGTAAAATATTTGCTCAAACTTGGCATCTTTTGATTAAACGAAAATTGATATCATTTCATTAGATATAATACTGTACTATCAATATTTTTCCATACCATTAATAGTCAATAAAAGCGAGACAATAATGAACAACTTACCTCCCAAATCGGTGTATAATCATCTCCAACAACATAAGACTGAAAATCACTGGCATTGAATGGATGGTATTTGTTTCCACACCACCGGAGGAGAGCATCTTTATCATAAATGTAAACTCTGAGAGGATTGATGGAAGTTTGAATGACATACAAACCAATATCAAATTTTCTGAAACACACAAAATAATTGTAAACAAGTTGTATTAATAATTACTCAAAACATGATAGAAAAAAGATTTTTCTCTGCTACATGTTAAAATTAGATAAAGTAATGAAAATTCAAATCTATTGTACATGTTCACTTACTTTCCGTCAATAAGAAGAGGATTTTGAATATATTCTTGTACAAAGTGTCCACTGTCATCTAAATTAATTTCGTCAATCTTTTCAATCCGGATTCCTCGATGATTGTTACTCTTCTTGACCCAAAGACGATCAGGATTATTTTTAGCCTGTTTAAATTATTATAAGAACAAAAAGAGTTAACGAAGCAAGTTATCAAGCATAATAATCAACTAACAGGTTGTGTGTTCTTTTGTTGCTTAAGTGGTTTCGAAGATTCACTTTTAAATTGAATGCATTTTAACCTCGACTGAGAGTACAATTAAGTTCAATTCAGTCAAGCAAATGAAAGAATAAACAATTCACTCAAATCACCAAAATATATTAAAATATAAAGACTTCATTGATACAATTGGAGGGAAAAGCAAGTGATCTTTAAAAAGGGTGAAAACTTACATATTCAACAAACTTGTCCTTTTCTTTAGGTAAATGGAAAGCTTTCGGTATATGATCCATAGATGTTGTTGCAAGACTAACCTTATTAGTAATATAACCAGAACCAGGAAAATGGTTAACCTAAAAAAAGATTGAAAGATTAAAACAGATGAAATCATAGATCATAGTTGAAACAAAGCAAGGCTAAAATCTGTAGCTGTAAGTTACAAATGTTTGTACCAAGGCTTTTTTCAAATCGATATTGCTTGAGTTTAACTCAATTTTTCATCAACATAATTGACTAAATTAGCTTTTTGATTGGATTTAAAATTACCTTTTGGTGTGGCCGGAGTGAAGTGAAAAATTCTTTACCAAATGGGTAATCATGAGACCACAAAACATCCCATTCTTGATTGAACCCATCTACTCGTTGATAACCAATTCGGTCGAATGATTCAATAACGTGGCGAAGATAGCCAGACTCCATCTATCACGGTCAATATAGATTTATTTGTTTAATTTAAAACAATAATAATAATAATAGGATAAAATATATTTACATTTCTTCCAATTATCCAGACTCTTGGCTTGTCACTGGTCAATAATGCTTGACGAACTTGGGTTGAGTTTTTATCAATCAAAGCTGCTTCCTCGTCAGTCAGGATTGAATCCAATTTGGAAATGTCTATGGATCCATCAGAATTCATTTTATACACCGTTCCCAAATTAAAGGCAGTTAAAATTAAAACAACTGACAATAGACTAGTGATCAAATTTAAGCGAGACTTTATGTAGGAATCCAATTTACTGTTAGCAGATGACCTGACTTGTTTTGAATCTCGGTCAATCCCACCACTTTGTTTTTGGGTAGACTCTCCATCTGATTTCTGGAAACCCGAGTTGGTGAATAGATTTTCACCGGAATTAGTCAATCGTTGATTATTGCTTTTGAAAAATTAATCTTTAGGAAAATATTTCTTACCTTGTTTGTTTCCTTACGTTGCCGTATCATTTTAAACAGACAAAAAATTTCAACTACTAACACAGAGTTATTAGGGCAAAGTTGCTTTCAAAACAAAAATGGTGTTGACCCAAGAAAAGTAGATGGAAACAGCAATATGATGCTGATGATGGTTATTTAGTGAATCGTGTGAAGGTAAAAAAAGATGATAAGATGTAGCTCCATTCAAATCGCCATCCTCATGAAACTTGATTTTCAACTTTTAGAGAGTCAGATAATCTTCGCTGCTCTGCACATTAACATTTGAATTTTCTTAAATTAGATTAGTATTTCATGCGATTATAGGTGTTTCCGATGAAAAATTTATTGAGATTGAATCCGATTCATTGTCAATAAATTGTGACGTTTTGTGACGTCACTATGGATTTTTCCGGTGAAATGCTGTTGGTAATAATAATGATGATGATGAGACATGCAAAGGCATTTTATCATTTGACTTCTTTTCACTTCAATAATTCTTGAATCAATTGATTATCCATAAACACTCTTTATTTACACTTTCTGTATAGCTAACGAATTACATGTTATTTAAAATAATTTCAAATGCCTTTTGTAATTTAAAACAGAACCCAAAAATTCAGTGGATTTAAGAAAATCAATTTCTAAAGAAATCGAGCAATTTAATTCTTAAAAGCATAATTCAAATCATTCAATCTATATCTTTAGAATGCTTCAATTATAGCAAATAAACGATAATTTAGTTCATTTTGAAACATAACATTGATGTTAATTGTTTACGAAAAGTTTCTTGATTTACTTTAAGTTTAAAGTAGTTTTAAATTTAATTGATTCTAAAACCGTATTTTCGTTTATAATCCATAAAAAAGTAAAAATTATTTCATAATTTATAATTCCGATTTGCTTTGATTCAAATTAATGGTGGTCAGAGTTGAGGTTTCACTTTTCGGCTGTTGAACACTTGGTGGTACTGATGTAATAGGCGAACTAGTAAAATTAATAAAATTACTGGAGCTAGTTGAAGTTGATTGACTTGATGGATTGCTGTTGGATACAAAAGCTGAATTATAGTACGATTCAGTAGTCTCAGGCGTCGGGAAATTAATGGTCGAATTTTTCATTGGTAAAGGAAACATTGAGGTCTGTTGAGGCAATTTGACAGTTTGGTCAGACTGTATGTAACTTGCGGCCAAGTTACCCAATGAGCTCGATGATGCATTATGCAGAGAAGCGTAAGTCATTGTAGGGTGAGTTATTGGACTCGATAAGGATGTTGAAATAGGTGATTTAGATTCAGCTATAGAAGAAGTTAGAGACATGTTCATAAAATCAGTTGTCGGTGGGTTATGTTGTGATTGAAGTCCACCAAAATTAATATTCGGATTGGTAAGTTTTAGATCAAATGGTAAAGGAGCACTAACTGTTAGTGGTGGCATTCCTGAAATAAATAAAAGTAGAAATTAATATGCGGATTCAATATAAAAATTGAAAAAAATGATAAAAGAAATATTAATTAAAGAACTTACCAGGAAGGGAAATAGGAGTTGTGATTGCACCAGGTGATGTATAAGATGAAACAGTACTAGATGTTACATTTTGAGGCTCAATGCCGTGAAGTGCATTATAAGGGTAGCTAATATTTGAAGTTGTTATCAATGGAGCAGACGAGAATGATGTAGGAGTATTTATACTACTTGTGATGGTCATCGAGGTGGCTACTGATGATGGTGTAGCTGATTTCGCATCAAATTCTTTCGCAGTGTCTTGAGGATGATTTGAGTCAGCTTGAGAAGACATTTGATTGAGTTGTTGTTGCATTACACTTGCTTGGTCTATTTTAGGCTCTGGTTCGACTGGACTTTGTTGACTACCTTGCAATAATGGTGCTTTTTCAGAATAATCTTGATCATTTGCAGGCTGATAAGGTATTCGATGTAAATATCCATAGCCAATCCCACATCCAAGCAGTCCTTCGCCTCCCCAACGGCTGTTTGGAGTGATTATAACATCTCGAACATTATCAGTCAACAAATTGTATACAAATAGTTTTAATGGTTTACCGTCATGAGCTTCAATCAATAAATATAAATCTTCTGAATCTTGTAAAGTTGAATCCGCTCCAATGATATAGTCACAATTAGATTGGAGTCCAGCTTGTTCAGCTGGAGAATTGGGTTCAACTTGTAAAATATGCCAAACGTTTTGATTAGCATTCTCAAAAGAACAAAACCTTATGGAAGCTCCGATTAAACCAGTTCCATTCCAATCATTGCTTGGTCTAATATCAACTTGTCTAATCCGGCCAGTTTTGCTATTAAAAACAGCCATCTTGATCGTTTGATTAGTATTTACTTTCAGTATTTCTTTTAAGGTTTCATTGTTTTGGTTCTGAAAAGAAAGAAAGAAAGAATGAGAATTTGCATAATGAATCTAATAAATGTATAGAAAAACAAAGTTTTTGGAATATTCTCATCTATATTACAGTGCTGAACAGATGCTTGCCTATCCCTGTAAATATTCAGATTCACTAAAATTATAAAATTTTTATAAATCATGCTACAATAAAGTTTTACTTGTTGATTTACTGGAACGTAGGTTAATGGTAATTTTTCATCGATCAATACTATGGATCTGAATAAAAACATCTAAATATTAAAAAACGAGAGACATTTCAAGAGAAAGAGCATCTCTATTCTAATTAGTAGATAAAGATTATTTAATCAACTTACAAGACGTGTATTACCGATGGACACAATGAAATCAAAATATGCTTGCAAGCCAGCATCAGCTCCAGGTGATCCTTCCTGAACTCTAAGAACATGGTATCCTTCTTTACCACCACCAGGAATTTCAAGAGAACTTGATGATAAACCCATTTTAACCAATAAAAGTTTTCACGACAACTAAGTTAAAACAATTTAACAGAAATATACTAATAAGCTTAGTAAACAAACTAAACAATATTGTTATCTTATTCAAGTTGTCAAATGGATGACGTCTAATCATTGGAGTCTTATGATTTAACTCTTTTAATCACCTTTCCAGCAGATGGCGTCTCTTCAGCTTAAAATTCATTCAAAAAATCAATTTCAGCCAAGATTTTTCAATTTTGATTAAAAAGTTACGATAACTCGGTATTACTGAGCGTAATCAATTTACCTAAATCCATACTTAATAGCATAAAAGATTTAAACCTTACTGTTTTAGATAATTAATATTGAATAATGAGCTTCAACTAGAATTTTCTGCGCATTTTGAATTAAATGGAAACAAAAAATAGAAAGATTTATTTAAATGAGATTAATGATCATAAATGTAGACTATTTAATGATGATTTTTGGTCTTGAATCGAACCATTTAACTACCATTAATCTTTATGTCAGTATTTGTTATTATTTTACGTTTTTTTTATTAAAAATCAATCACTTCTGTAATCTAACCGGTTTACATTATTTATCAACGCTCCCTTAAATAGGCTGCATGTTTCGTTATTTTTTTGACTATTATTGGTTTTGTAAATAGTGTTGATTACTAATTGATTTTTGTGACCATCTATTTAATCAGTTTGTTTACTGATCCTCAGTGTATCGTTATGAGTTGGATGAATTTAAGAGTTGCTGCCGGTTTGGCTGGTGGTCTGTTTATTGCATATTGTGTTTACTTTGATCGTAAAAGGCGCTGTGATCCAATGTTTAAAGAAAAATTGAGAGAAAGTAAGTTTGTTTTCATAATTTATAATCAAATTATTATTTCACTGACTGGTTCAGTTGACGACCTTATTGATCGTACAATCAATCTTATTCACTCCATTATTTGTTCTTTACAGGGAGAGCCGCTGCTCGTAAAAAAGAGGAAAGCAGTTTCTCATCTACCGAGTTCCCAGATTTACGAGATCAAGATGCAGTTCAAAAATTCTTTATTCAAGAAATCCAATTAGGAGAAGAGCTTCTTGGTTTAGGTATATATTTTAATAATATCTTTGAATTCTTCTGCTTGCCTTTATTAAAAGAAACCTTTCTTATTTATTGTCTTTAATTCCTTAGGTGACATGGATGGTGGAGTAGAGCACCTCACAAATGCTGTGTCTGTTTGTGCTCAGCCTAATCAACTTCTTCAAGTTTTAAATCAAACTTTGCCACCACAAATATTTCAAGGAATTATTAATCGTCTACCAAGTGTCTGCCAAGTATGTACTCATGAGTTCATTGTTTTTCATAGAAAGGGCGTTGATAAACTATCATATCATCTTTCAAGTTTGATTTAAACCAACATATAGTTTTCAAAATGTTCATCTGTGAAATAACGCATTGATTTCAGTAATTTCTGTTTATTTTCTTTCATTTATTAATTAAATTATTCATTTTTTCAGAAATCTGCTGCTGCTGCCGCTTCTGCTGCAACGAATTCTTCATCTGTTATGGTGGAAGATGACGTCGAATAGATGATACAAAATATCCTTAGTATTGATAAATTAGTTGTGACTTTTATACAGAAATTAATTTTGATGACTATAATTCATAATTATGGCTCCTAAGCATACTTTATCATCCATTATATTTGAAGGATACAAACCATCGGGTATGCTATTTCATTGGCGTTTAAATTTTCAAGATTCCTGATAAATTATGCACATAAAAACACCAAACCACCATTGAAGTCAATTAGATAAATTAATATTTTGATTTTTCAACGGTGCTTATCCCAAAGCTTCAGTCAAAATTATGTAAAATACATGAAAATTAAACTTAATCAAAAGTTATACATTCAATTTCGAACAGCCAACCTTTCCTTTAATCATAATTTCATAAAGAATAGACTTCATAAAAACCAAAAATGTAACAGTCAATTTATTTTATTTAATTTTCTTAGGACATTGATTTGATTCATGAATCAGATGAAATATATGTAGATGAAGATAAATATTCATTTATCGATTTTTCTTCAATATAATAGCTTAATATAATTTTTCTTCTCCAGAATTACAATGATCAAGACAGTAAATTTAGTTCAGAACTCGTATTTTTAACCGAATTCACAAAATAGTTGTAAACTTACAAGTATAATATTCGATTGCTTTTTGAAAGGTTTAGAGAACAAAAGAAAGAAAACGAATGGCGATTAGATTGCATCGAATAAAATTCAAAGTAAATTGCCATCAAGAATTGAGAGAAATCAAGTTGTAAACAAAATCAAACGAAAAGAGGAAACAAAACAACAATGATATTAATTTATCGATCCAGGCATAACGAGTGTAGTCAAAAGATTGAGTCGAATCATCACCAGTATTTGCAATTAGATGATTAAATGCTTAGCATCAGGGCTTATTGATGGTACAATTTTGAGTCTCATTAACATCAACGAAACAAATTGTCTTGAGTATTGTGAGATACAGAGTTGTTTATCTAATTCGATGTACCTCTGATTTGTAGCAGAAAAGTGCTTTTTGATGGCGTTGATTGAAAGTGTAATTGTTCTTGATCTTGTACATTTCAATTACATTCATTAACTATTAATAAGTAGAAGAGAAACAAGATGAAGCGGGAAAATTTTTGGTGATGATGGCAAAAGGGTAAGAATATGGCCAATTAAGAGTTGAATATTGAATATAGAGCAATGAATGACTAGCTTTTAAATTGATGGCTTTCTATGGATATATCAGCTTGAATGAAAGAAAAATACATTTTCTTCATAAAAGTTAAGTTGGCGATTCCATGGAAAAATTAACTTTCGTCAACATCTTAAGAGTTATAACCTATGATTGAACGGATAACAATTATCTCCAAAATAAACTTAAAGATGTAGAGTGCGAGGAATTGAGAGAAATATTGAGGCAATTAACCAGCATCAGGGTGAATGATTACACATTTGTAGCAAAATCATTACTGATCTCATGTTGGACATAAAACTTTTAAAATGAAATCAGTCAACAGGGTGGGCACTGTTGGGCTGTCTTCATTCACAGCTTTCAAAACTGAAAAAGAAATTAGAAAAAAATTAGTTCAAAATGTAGCGAAAAAATACAAACTGAATTTTCAATACAATCAAACCATTATTCCTATAAAAAGCTATTGATTTGTAACACTCATGAGCAATTAAGATTTGTATTTGTTCCGGAAAACATGGTATGCATTAAACAAAAATAAATAAAACTTGCTTAGCAATAATCTTTGGAGCTTGGGTTTCAAGGAACTGGAAATTATTGAAGATTGTGATCGATCATCTCAAGATGTCAATGATGTTAACGATCAGTAAATATTTAATACTAAAGTCATTTTTAAAGTATTTTAATGGTTTGATTGGTATTTGTTTAAAAAATTGAAGGTTAGTTTATTTGAAAAATGCTTACTTTTTATAAGAATCTGGATTTTCCTTACATCAGGTGGACCATCAGCAGGATTATATGGGATAACAGTGGTCAAATATTTTGGTTCATTGGCACTTTTACCCTTCTTTCGCTCTAAGTGATGCTTACGACGCTTATTTTGTATTCCCAATAGCAATGAAATGAAAGTATTTTTCAATTCTTTCTCAAATTCCAGTTCATCTCTCAAAGCCAATTCTTGTATGAGAGTTTCGGAATTTCCTTGAATCATTCGTTCTAATTCAATGTAAAGCTCATTCAGCTGAGTAATTGTTAATTTTTCCAACTTTTCTCGATAAATCAGTGACCTTATTCCGTTATCTGTCTCATTTACTGTCCGATTTGTTGAACTTTCTTTTTCCTCTTCCATTGGTTCACTTGAATCCTTGTCAGTTGGTGATGTTTCCTGCATTATTTTATCAATTTCCTCAAGAACTTGCTCTGCAGTAAAAATGGGCTCCTGATGAAGGCTTGATAAAATCAAAGAATGTAAATCCAAGTCTTTCGCTAAATCTTCTTCATCAAGGGTTGTATCTCCTAAAATATTATCACCATGATTCAATGAATTTTTGCTGTTTAAACAATTAATATTTGTTCCATTTTGATCTTTAGCTTTAAGTGATGGCAATTGAAGTTTACGTGCATATGATTGACTCCAATCAACCGGCAGAATGTTACCGAAATTTCCCGTCAATGTCCACCACATCCTATCAAAGATTAAAATGAAAAAAACAAATTAGTAAATTGTTTAGAAAGAAAACTACATTTGTATATAAGAGTTACCATCTTAAATATTACAGTGATGTGCCAGATAATGGGAATAGGTGGAAATAGCTTATTTGCACTATTCGTCGGGCACTCGAATCTATGATTATCAATCTTGCTTAATAGATTGATTTCGTCTAAAATTATTATTGCTATCTGCTTTCTCGAGTTTTTTGATTGATATTTCACGAAAGAAAATCAAATTAAGTTGTTTAATAACTGGAAAAATCTAAATAAAATTTGGTCAAATCCAAATCAAATTTAACTCTTTTTCAATAGGGACCGTTGAAAAAAATTATTCCCATTATCTGGCACATCACTGTAATGTAAGCTGCAGATTGAATATCACAACAACATAAATTTACAATTCTCTGTGTTCGAAACCAACAAAAAGTGTTCTTTGTTAAGATTTGATTGAAAAATAATTTATTTAAGCGCAATTTTCCAAACGATCAATCAACCATAAAAAGCTGGTAAATTATTAACTAAAATGGAAAGTGTAAGGGGTGGAGGATGAATTCTAGTATGATACAGAAAGAAATAATAAGGATGGAACAGGAATAGACTTCGTAATTGATTAATTATAAGCTGCATTATATCTCAACACCTAAATTGGATAAACCTTGATCTTGAGTAGGAGTGACTCGAAATATCCTGAAAATTGTCATATAAAAAGTAAAATCAACAAATTGTGACCTTAAACGTGAAGATTGCGATGATTCTGTACGATTGAATTGGACGAAAATTAAAGGTGCTTACATAAATACTTTTAAAGCATGAGGATATTATTAACAATATGAATTGATTGAATCTTTCATCGATCATATCAATCAATGGTTGCATTTGCAATAAATTTAGATTAATGCTTTCTTTTGCTCTATTTCTGGAGATTTGCAATTGATATATGTGGTAGATAGTTGATAGAAAAATAAATAAATAATGAAAAAATGTATCTAAATTGCAAAGTTCGAGGTTTTGAAGAGGAGTTTAGATCACCTTTTCCTCTATCTTAATTAAAATAAGTTTAACCCCGCATTTACAATACATATTGTTAACCAAGATAATTAAATGAACCTACATCACAATAAACTCCAAATACGGTTTTGTTTAGGTTGATTACCAGTCTTAATTACTTCTAAACTTGACTTTTTATATCTAATCAGTATCCTTGAATATTTCAAAAAAGATGGACAAAGGTGAAGTATAAAATAAATGTGATTACATATGCGAATGAATTGGAATCAATTAGCTAAAATGGCTTTCAACTTACAATAATTGTGATTCGGGGAAAATAAATCAAACAACGAGCAATGTTTAATCTTTTAAAATAGATAAGGGTGTGTCGGATGGCTATGGACATAGGCAGTGCAATAAAAGGATGAGTAAGACGATGGAAAGAGGGAAGGAAGAAAGGAAAAAGGATGAAGATATTTGTGCAAAGACAAGTAGACTACTCTCTAAGGTCAGGATAGAAGCATCTTTAGAGTGAAAAAAATGGGAAAGGTTGATTGTTTTGAAAAATTGAGGTAACAAGCATGCTTACATTAGGTATACTCGAATAGTAATAATAGCGAAGATTGAAATTAACACTTACTGTGAATCATTGATAATATCCTCTTGAGCACGAACCTGAACAGGCGCTAATTTTTCAACCGATTCTTCATAATCATGAAAACATTTTGTTATCTTCTCATCAAATGTATTTACCAGATCCTCTAGTGATCCAGAAATGGTCTCCTTGAAGTTGGTCTCCAAGAAACCAGAATCTACATCGTCAATTGAGGCAGGCAATGATTTACAATTAGTCCCTGAATTGGCTTGATTCCGTCTATTATTTTCCAATTCAATTTCACTTGGCTCATAGTCGATATCTTGGTTGTTTTTGTTATTGAATCCCTGGTAATCAATAAAATCAGGCCAATCTTCACCAGCAGCCAAAGGAGCTTCACATTTCAACTCGGACATTTTGATTCTCACAAAACCATCCAATTACAATTAGATGTAAAACTTGATTTCAATATAATCAAATCATTTTAACATTAGTTAGTGGATTGAAAACACAATCAAAATCAAAGCAACAAAAATTAGAGATGAAGTAAAGACCAAAAGACAGAAGCTTTCAGAAGAGATTCAAGCTAACATTCAGTGAGCAAACTTGAGCAGAAGAGACCATCATCATTACCATGGTAACAGGTTCTTTATGAAGCTCTCTATTGATTTTTTGTTTCCTGTGCTAAAGAACGGGTTAAAGTCACTGATTTACCGAGATTTAATTAACTACCGAGTCAATCAACTTTAAGCAGCTCTAGAAGTTTGATGAAGCTCAGGTTCTATTTCTCAAGTACCAATAATAGCTCAACTCTAACCACAAATTGAACCGAAACTTCATACAGATGAAACATTATCAGAAGGAATTAAAGATTAAGCTTGCAAGAACTTTTGAAAACATCTTTTTTTTATACATAATAAATATTGATGCACTATTTTATTCATACTGAAAGCTTCACAATACATCAAATTGTAGTTTAACTGTCATTAAAAAATTCACGAGAGAAAATAATTTTTTGGACTTTAAAATATGAATGAACACCAATTCACATATTAATTCAATATTAAAAACAAACACGCTATAACAGGTTCGAATAAGAATTATGTTTTAAGTAACAACTTGATTACATCATTCTGAATTAGACTTCCTGTGATGCCATTGGAAGAGTCGATTGAGATGAACTGTTTCCTTTATTGGCTTTGGGTAACAGTACAGCGTGAATGTTGGGGATAACACCACCTTGAGCTATGGTAACACCAGCAAGCAACCTATTCAACTCCTCGTCATTTCGAATGGCAAGTTGAACATGTCTCGGTATAATACGTAATTTCTTGTTATCGGAAGCAGCATTACCAGCCAATTCAACGATTTCAGCAGTCAAATATTCCAATACGGCAGTTAAATAGACGGCGGCTCCATTACCAACTCTTTCACTGTAATTCCCTTTCTTTAGCAGACGATGAATACGTCCAACCGGGAATTGAAGACCAGCTTTAGATGATCTTGAATGTTTAGTTTGAGATGATGTTAAAGAAGATTTGGCACCTTTTCCACCTCGACCAGACATTTTAACAATTTTTAAAACAAAGAGTGGAACAAAAAACAAAATCAATTTATGTTGATCAAACAAACAATTATTTAAAAATGAAGAAACAAACGGTTAACAATTTCATTTTATACCAAGACAACGTGATGTAACCCTAGCTTTCTGATTGGCTAATTATTTGTCTTATCTCTCTTGAAAAATTCAAAAAATCTCTAACCAACATTTTTAACCTTTAACTAGTGTTAACCAGAAGATAATTGATAATATTGTTTCTGTTTAGCTAATCATGTATTGTTCAACGGCTTTTTATCTGATTGTGTCTAAAAAGGGAATTATTGGACATTTCCAAATCAATTCTTATCGTGACATTTGAAAACCTTTGCGTTTATTTAGATTGTGTTTTGTGAAATTTTTTTCTATTTTTTGCGTATAAATATTTTTTTTATTTGGCAAAACTTATAAATTAATGACAAGTTGGATATTATTCGTCCAATTTTATTAGATCAACAAGTGTTTTGACACCTTCCCAGGTTTCCTCTGCTGTTGGTAAGATGTAATCTCGGGGCAAAATGAATCCATGTTCACCCTTGTCTCGAAGCTCCACTATAAAGCTGTATTTAATTCCTACTCTTGAGTATACCCAATCTGGCGATGATCCTGAGCATGGATAAATTGTTGTTGCCATAGGTCCAAAGCGGTAAGTTTCCCCATGTACTTGTTTAACTGAAGCAGAAACATTTTTTAAAATCTCATACAATTCCTCATGATGTGGAGAATGTTGAGTTGTGAATGCATGAGGTATCATCCAAAGTTGAGAGTATGAATGTAATGTGAGAAAGACTTTTAAAGATTTTCCCAATTCTTTAGATTAGAAAGAATAAGAATATGAGAAAGAGATTAACCATCAAGAGACTGAATATTTTCAATATATTTTATTGGATTAATCAGTGATCGGTAGTCACACACTTACTCTGAACTCCATCTCTGACGGCTTGACTCTCCTTTTCACTGAATGCTTTATCTCCTTTAAACATCTCTGAACACGGATTTGGACTTGTAGAGTAGCCTCCAAAATCAATGTCAAAGTTGCGATTAGGGTCAGTACCTAAGCGAATAGCAGAGAAGATAAGTCAAATCTTAGAGTTACATCATTTGTCCCATTACATCTTGTCCAAGCAATTCTTATTTCTTAATCATCTCAACTTGTTAAATACTAATTTTAATACTCACCGATACATTCTTCAAACAGATTCCATGGATATCGAATTGGAACAGCTTTTGGAAGAGCTCTGTTCTTCCTCCATAATCTGTTGGACCACCAAGTGTACATATAACCGTCTGGATTAACGATCGGAATGATATACCAATCAAACTTTTCCACCAATTGTCCAATAATGGGTTCAGCCTCATGTTTCTCCGTTAATTTGTACATCATATACACTGCTGTAGCCGGTGCGATCCATTCTCTCGCATGAATTCCAGCATCAATCCAAATTGCTGGTTTTGTGTCGTTTGATTTTTTGCCAATCTATTCAATCAGGTAATTGATAAAAACAAACATATATCACCATACTAATCTATATTTTTTATTTCAGCTGTTTTATCCACTTCGACAACAATTTCAACATAGCTGACATTTATTTTGATACTTTAATTAGGATAGATTGGACAACTACCCAATCATGGATTTACCCATTGATAAACTATCAATAGGGTTAACATTAAAAGGATTCCGTATAACATTTGGTCTTACCTTAAGTCCATTAATCTTATGGAATTCATAGGTTTCACCAAAATTAATTACCTCTACCATATCAGGATATTTAGTTTGCAAATAGCTCATGTAATCGTTGATCTAAAAGAGTATTAAATTATCAAGGCAAGTAAATTAGATAGTGACATTAGATCACTAACCTTATTAGTAACTTTTTACCTTTTTTATGTTAAATAATTAGTTCAAAGTTTTTTAATTTGTATTTATTTACCTCTTCATAGGTATGATAATAGTCTAAACGGAACTCAGCTGAATGAAATCGTCCTGGTGAATAGGCATTCTTCAAATCCATATTGTTTTCAAGACGTTCCCGTTCAATCCATTTCTGTAAATCATTTGTGACCACATGATACTTTAAATTGGTTGAATTGAGAAAACTATCAACTCTTCTATGATATCTTGGATCAACACGAAAAGTTAATTTGCTGTTGAAGGGTGAAGGTTCACTCCATATATCAAGATCAACGGTTTCACGAAGATCATTAAACAACGAGCTAACAGTGTTATCACCTTTAACATCAACTGAATATAATCGATGGTTAACAAATGATTTGTGTTGATTATAAATATCACAATTGATTAGATTCAATTGAAAGATGAATGGTAAAACAGTCAGGTAGTAAACTAGAGTTAGACATAGCATTTTATTTAGCATTAGTTTCAATTTTGACACAATTAATAAATTAAATGTTAACAAAAGGTGATGATCGATGTTGACGAAAAATTGATGAAACTCAATTTTAAAGGTCACAGTTGTGTAAAGCGCAACAAACAAACCAGTATTAAATGAATAAGAATTATGTGAAGAGATGAAGAAGAAGAAGAAGAAGAGAGATAATGAGAGAGAGAAGGAGATAAAGGTTGACAAAATTGGGGCCATTTGAGTCCATTTTGAGGCCATTTACATTGAGCATAAACAGTTAAAACCAGTTGGATGTTATCCATCTCCGTGTTGGTGTTACTCAAAGATAACCAGATTGAAATGATCATTGATTATTAGTGATTTAACTGTTCATTGCCCTGTTAATCCAGGTCAAAAGTGGTACATAAATAATCAAATGATTAAGATTTTTCTGTTAATTAGTAAACTTTCAATTTTCTAGCGAATGATGGTCACTTGATCATTGAGTTTCAATACAATTGCTTATGATCAATTGATTTTACTCTGACTCTAATTTTAACGGTCTACAAGTTAATCCATCAATCTTAATCAAAGGTTTCAATAAGGTCAATGATTGAATCAGATAAATTTGATTTGTTTAATTGATTATACCGTAATCTGTACAAATTTATTGAATTTTTAAAACATTATCAATCAATTCTGAGTATTTTCTGGTAAACTGAGGTTATAAATCAGTCAATAGGGGATAGTATTTTATACTGGTTTATATTTTTTTCAATCAAATTTGAAACAATTAATTACAATATTTAAAATATCTATTACATTGTTAAGTTAAATATTATAGGTCGTTTGATTAGATTGTGCATCAATCTTTATTTTTAATTTTCATCAATATTGCTCCATAATTCAATAGTTATCTCAAGCTCAAATATAATTTAATAACATATTATATCTACAAATATCCATAAATATATTAAAATAGACTCAAGATCAAGATAGCTTTTGAATTATTGTAAGACTAATATTTGATGGATAACATTCATTTGTTTCAACATTAAATTAACTAAACCCAATTGGTTAACCACAGCAATTTAAGTGATAAATTGAGAGTTGGAAGACAAAGGAAATTTCATCTCGTAAAAGTAAATGATAGAAAAAACAAAATTAAAATATGATTGTCAATTGCTACTCTGAAAGTAGCAAAATACCAAAGAATGGCAGGTTAAATTATTATCCAAATGAATAGATGGATCATAATTACAGATGAAGATTAACTTAATTTACATTGCTCTCTTTGCTTTCAAAGTTGCATCGCTTGACCAATTGACTTTAAAATCATACAATTAATGCTGTTTTACAAGCTTTCAGTCTTCAATCACAAAGAAATATTGAATTTCTTGAAAAACAATTGAATAAAATTTTACACTTTAGATCATTTGCAGCTTAATGATAATTGGTAATGATAACGATGAATAATTGTATTCAAGAATGAAACTAATTGTTCTCTTTTTTGCCTCCTTCAATTCAGATATTGCCTGGCTGTGAACATGAAGTGTAATCATCTCAATCAATCAATACGATGTTTGCCGTAAAATATATGGATGAATAAAACAGTTGGACAATCCTTTGAGTCTTTGATAGACACGTATTACTCAATGGAACTAAATGATGACCAAAGATCTCGAGAGTAATTTTTACATGGGTCACAATCAGCTGAAGTGCGATCAATTGAGGGTCCCTTGAAACGATAAAAAAATATGCAAGAACAGCAAAGAGCCAATAATGAAGCTTGAAAGATCATTGAAGCTACCAAAGAGGCCATTAAAGTAGTCTTTGAAGTACAAAATAGTGATGAACTGTCTGGAACTGGAAATAACAAAGAAGAAAGATATAATTAGAAAACAAAATCAATACAAAAAACTGAGTTAATCAACCTTTTTATAAAGGCAAATCCATTGGTAGCAGCAACAACAATCATCATAATCAATTTAAGGTAAACACTTTTAACAATCTTAACATTCCCTGAGTTCAATCAAAATTTTCCCATTCACATTTCCTAACTCAATAATTTAGCTGATGCAGTGAAAAACACACAGTAAATAATAACCAACAATCAGTTGATAACAATCTAAATATCAAACACTTGATTCTTATAAACAATTGTAATTGAGTTACGTAATTTATTTACAGACTTTACTCATATGTGCCGAAATAGCTCAGTTGGGAGAGCGTTAGACTGAAGATCTAAAGGTCCCTGGTTCAATCCCGGGTTTCGGCGAACTTTTGCTTTTTTTTTATTACCTTTTCTATATTATTCACAGGTGTTACCCTCATTCAATGATGCTCATTGTTACTCACTAATAGAATCACTAATTACAATCAAATGAAATATGAAATTATTTCTCTTTTTATTCTGACTAATAAGTGAGATTAAATTTGAATCATGGTCTTGTAGCTAAAATGTTGTCATAAGGTTTTAACGTTTCATTAGCTATTTGGGTAGGAAAACAATTGATAAATTGGAGCAAGTGTGATATTTCATTTATTTTTTAAGAGTTTACCAGGAAAAAGACTGATTGGATTTGAAACTAACCTTTTTTGGAAAATCCGTTGTTTTGCTTGGAATTGGATGAGGCTAATCCTTGAACCTTTAATTCTCGGTGTAATGGATAATCTGGTAAAGGAGCTGAATCATCTTTTGAATTGATACCTTTTCTTGACTCATTGTTATTATATCTATCAACAGTTTCTCTTCGCCTTCGAGCACGAGTTGAATAGGATGGAGGTTGGTCAGCGTTGTTTTCAGGTGATACTACATCTTCACTGGACGATGCATCGTAACAAGTTGGCTGTGGACATTTTTGTAAACAAAAGTGTACATTAACCTGGAAACGGACAATTTCATCATCTGCAAACTTGAATGCATCAAATTTTCCCTGCAATGATTTACTTCCAGGAACCCTTTCCATATTAGGAAATATAGCTGTATCCGTAGGACATCTTAATGAATGAAAGAGAAAAGGTGAAACAAAAACAAATGGTTATGTGTCATGGTCAATAATGGTTATGAAAAGAGACGGAGAAAAGACAAAGAAGATGAAAAGAAAGAAAAGAAGAAAATGAACTGAATGGCGAAAGAAAAAGAAGAAATCAAATTAACTTGTTAATGGACAAGATCAATGGTTGAGGAACAGTCATCACACTGGGTTAATTTGCAAGTTGAAGCTTTTATATCAACCCAGTATTTTCCTCGTTCCTCAGACGCTTTCCTGAAATAATTCAATTCCAATTGAGGAAGTAACATTTTCAAAACATAAGGTGTTAATATAATGGATTGGGTGATGGTCACTTGTCTCTTCGCCATTCATTACATTTCATTAGATCAAGTTTTGCTACCACTATTACATCTCTTTACATCTCTATCTTTCTCACACACAAATGTGCAAATTATACAAGGTGTTTATTGTATGACCCAGCAATAAGAAGAAGCAACTTAAATTTTGTATCACGATGATATTAGGTAAAATTTAAACACAGAGTCATGCCTTTAGTAGATGTAATAACTATTAGTATTAATATCAGTGTTTTAGTCTGATGTTAACATTCATGATGATGTATTTTTAAGTTGCTCAATTTTTTTATTGCTTTGTTTATGGGTATCATAAAAACTGTGCAATTTATATAATAGATTGAGCTGTGATTAACTCGTCTAACTAACCCGTTACTGTCAATGAGAGTTATAGCCTCTTCAGCATTCCCACTGCGAGCAATCAATTCACGAGCAAATATATCAAACACTGAATCATTTTCCATATCAATTCGCAGGTACAACTCTTCGCCAAGTCTAGCTCCAACAACGTCAAGACCATCTTTATCCGTGATACGAAGTTTAATGTTTGGTGTTGGTGCGGTTGCATTAACAACAGCAGTTCCAGCCACATCAAGTCTATTGGAAGGATAAAGAGAAAAAAGAAACACCATAAATTGAATTTTAACATAAAAAGTTCCAAATCAAGTAAGAGAGAAATTAAAATCCTCTCATGTTATCATGAAATTAATTTAGACATTAGATTTATACATCCAAGAAAATGGATTTTAGTTGAATTTCTCAGCCCAGAGAGACATTTCAGACACATTAGCTGGTAAATTGTGTTTTTAATGTCTTTAGGTATAATTATAAAATGTAAATTACTAGTCTAATGAGTAGTGTACGAGAAAAAAACGGAAGTCTGTAAACTAATTTTAAAATTGTTTTAGTGGAATCAGGAATGACAACTTACGCAGGGATCACTCTATAAGAATTGGTAACCAGTTTTGTTGGAGCTTCAAAGTTACATACTAATCGAACCACTCGGTCACCTTTACGCTGGATTACTGGATGATATTGGATAATAACAACAGTTGAATATTTACCATCATTCTGTGGATCAGTGGAACGCAATAAAGAAAAAACAATTAGATTAATTGTGCAAATTTGTTGATGGAATGAATCATACCTCTTCACGAACTCCACATTTGGCAGAGGTTCTTAATGGTAAACTGAGCGATGTAGACCTTTGCCTGGTTCCAAACGATTCACAGGCCAATGGATCATCTTTAGCATAAATTTTACCCACAAATGGTTCAAAAGTGTTCAATGAAATCCTCATTTCTTCAGGCGTACAATCAAGCTTAACTGTTTATGAAAATTTCAATGTAAAGTGGAAAAATGGATCAACAATTGGCTCAATGATACAAAAAGCTATATCAACTTACGATTCAAACAGTTTGCTCTTTCAAAATAAAGCACTCCAGGTGAAGCCACCAATGAATCTTTACCACCACTACTGTAGGAATCATCCGAGTTCAGCCAACACAATGATGAGGCCGCTTTGAACGCAAATGAACGACAAACAAATGCTCTTGTAGCTTCACACAGAGTTTTACATTGCTCTTCACTGAATGCTGTTGATTAAGAAGATTAAATTTTTGGTCATAATCAGCCAATTTAATGGTAGGTCAAATCTTATGTAATAATTGATAATTTTAGGCTCAGTTCCTAACATTAAAATTCGTGATTCAATCATGTTCATTTGATATTATTTTAAAACTAATCTTAAAATTATATCAAGTATAGTCTGTCTAGCTTAAATGTAAATTTTTACTCCTAATAATGATGTTACTGAAAATTGTGTGTGAAATGTCTGATTTGAAACATTTTTACAAACTGATTTTGACTGATTGAATTTTGTTGAAAGCTGAACTGAATCACATGCATTACTTGTATGTGACCCACTCAATGTACCAACATGTTCTGATGTGAATTAAATTAATGTTGGCAATGCCGATAATGATAGTTAAAAGGTAAAGTAGATGCTAGTAAATAATCATAAAATATCAATATCCTTGTCAATAAACATCAGCTAATGATATTTTCCGGTTAATTTTGCTTTACATAATGATTATTATTATTACATTATATTGATACTCTTCTCACCACTCTTAATTGTTATTTAAAATATTAGAAGACGTTTCAGACGGAAAAAAAAGGTTGATGAATTAAGATGAAGGATAAACAATTTACCTGATTTCATAAGGTCAGGTCTGTTAAGTTCAAGATTTTCAAATCGCTGGTAACCACATTCGGATGGAGCATTAGGAATACCAGGAAGACCAGATTCATCCTCCTTAACCAAAGGCAAAGGTGAACACTCATTTTCAAAATAATCAACCGATGGTGGAGCAACCGTGTAATGAGTTGGCTGGGTTCGTCTATCCTCTGAACTTAATCGACACTCCTGAGTCAAATAATCATACTCTCCACTGCGACAGACAAATGACCTTTCCTTGAGACAAATTTCTTGACACTTGAGACGACTGGCTATTGCGGTTAAAACACGATTATCATAGCCTAGTATTTGGCGTCCAATTACACGTTCAAAGGTCCAAGCTTTCTCACATGTTGGCACGGAGAGGCAAATCTTTTCAAATAAAGAGGTTCGCTCAGAGGTTGCAATGATTGATGTGCTTCGTGAATTTGAATCGTAACCCATTCCCATGCAAGCGTGCTTCTCATAGTTTAACACAAAGGCACGACAATTGGGACCAGCTCGACATCGATTGTTACACTCGGCAGATACTGGAGTTTCACCTTGTCCTGTATATAATGGAACCAGATTGACTCCACGAACATTTACATTGGTCATCTTTTCAAAGGAAACTGTTGTTCCAGATGGACATTGTCCTGAAAAAGTAAAATTCAATATAAGCACAAGTCGAGGGATTAACATGATGAAAATGGCAAGCTGAAAGATTGACACAACATGGTAAAACAGTAATCAGGAACTAATTACACAAGCCATCAAACTAATTAGGAAACAATTGATAGCAGGGCTCAACTCCTGATGATGTTTTGTTTTACTTTGTCTCTCCATCCATAATGAATATCAACTAATGCTGATAATTATTCATCATGCTGGATATATTCAATAGTTTGGTTTATCAATCATTTTTATTATTCATCTCAGTGTTTAGTACAAAATTGAAATCAGTTAAAGTAGCATTTTTGACATTGTTTTTGTTTATTTTCAATTTCTTATAAATCTTTACCTTTTGAAAGCTTGTAACTTACAAATGAATTTCATATTATAATAAAAATTTCAGCATTTTGATCTTGATACAAAATGATTTGTAACAAAAGCTAATTTTCAGGTGAAAAGCTGTTTATTGTTTATAAATGCAGTGCATGTGGTTATTTGAGGCCAACGCTCAGACAATCTTGATTTAAAGTAGATTAAACGGATAATTGCAAAAAATAAATTGCAGTAAAAAACTAGCTAAATTGTGATAATAATACTGAGAAAAAAGAGGTTGAAATTGCAGAGTAAAAAATGACAATATTTGTGGTTTTGGTTCTTCAACCTTTTTCAACTCACTTAATGGTACATTTTTTATCAACATGAATCGCCATAGACCTATGAGCTTCAACATGAAATTAAGTGTAACAAAAAGCGAAGAAAAAGTAAACTTGATGATGATGATGATAATGGTGATGGTGATAATGATGATTATATGATGATCGTTATATGGAGTGAAAAAAGAGTCAAAATGAAGAAGATCATTGCCCTAAAACAAATAAAATTTGTTTCGCTTTTGTATTTATCGTGAAAAGGGAATGATTAAGTTTAAAGTGGATATAGAATAGAGAATTGATCTACTAAATCAATAAGATTACCCTGAAGTGATTATGTGTTGAAAATAGTTGTTGATTGTTAATAACAATCAGTCAAGTATAACAAATAGATAAACTGTTAGGTGAGCTGCTAATTTTTACCATTGCTTTACAGATGAATGTTGGAACAGGTTATAAAAAGGTTTCCAATGATGGTGACAAAAATACATAAAAATATAATCAAATAAGTGAAGGTGATTATGATGATGATTACACTCATAATAATAACATGAAGACAATCTAGAAATGGTTCAACTAGAAAAAGAGAAACTTTTCATTTCACTTTTCTTCATCTTCTTCAGATTCCTTTTCTTACTCCATTGGAAATATATGATCGTTAATGAGCCAGATGAGAGACAGATTAGTATTATTATTATATTATCATTATTATATTATTATTATGACTGAAGGTGAAGGTGGATATTTAAGAGTGTTTTGTTAAAATGAAGATCAGCTGGAAATAATGATTAAAATAACAATAAGTTGATTTATTCTGAGGTTAAATATGTTGAAGAAAGTGAGATTTATTCAGATGTAATCTTTTCATGTGTTTAATAATTT
This sequence comes from Tetranychus urticae, assembly GCF_000239435.1. The sequence goes on along the minus strand of NW_015449942.1, from coordinate 568,694 downwards.
AGACTATTAAGCTTTTCATTTCAACACGAAATATCATTTTAAGATTTTTCATCTTCAAATGATAAATTATTTTCTTGACCAAACATCAACAACCTTTCTATGACAACATAATTTAACCAACATTTAGCCAACATCTTCATCACCTTAATCATCAAAATGCTCATCTTCATCATATTAATCGTCTTGAAACTTTCGTTTTTCAACTAAATGTAAAGTTAAAAATTTTCACAGCGTCACAACTGTCAAAATTGTCAAAATTTACTATTGCACCAAAATTATGATTGTTGTTGCTTTTAAATACAGTTTCTGAATTTCACTTGAAATATCGCATCTCAACATTTGACTAAATTGAAATAAGGATGAAAAATCAAGCTCGATTATTGTCTCAAAATAAATATCAAAACAATCGATAGAGTTAAACCATTTTCAGCATCATTGATCACTATATCATTGATCTAATTGTTTAATTGAACTTGAAAAGACTAATTCAATCATCAAAAACATAAAACAATGATAAATTGCATAAAACAACATTGATCAAACATTTATTAAACTTGTTGAAAAGCTATTCTGAATTTCAAATTTAATAAAGATCATGAAATTCTAGTGGATGATAAAATATCTGAAAGATCAGATGTTGATTTATTATAAAGATTATGCTGAAGTTGCTGATGGAAATGTAAATTGGATGAAAAACTGCAAAATGTAGACTCAATTGTTTCACTTTTTTGTCAAAAAAATTGACAAAATTGTTCATTTTTCTCATGATAATGATGATTTATCTGTAAAACTTCTCAAATTAGGTGTAAAAGGTTTGAATATTGAACTTTCCTGCCTGTTGATGATACAATTAAGCCAATAACCACAATATCAATCTGAGCGTTTCAATTTCATTTACAAACATTGAACAAATATTTTTCTCATATTAAAGCATTTTTTTCATATAACCACAAATTTGATCATCAATAAAGCCAATTGTAACTGTAAAATTGAAGGTTAATGATCAAAAAATACAATAATAATCATGATCGTGGTTATAATCAGCAATTAGACCGAATAACTTTATTGAGCTTTTTATTCTAGTTTTGTTTTTACTCCTAACATCATTTCATTCATTGAGCTCATCCATTTCAAGATGCTAGCCTAAGATAATGATGATGATGATGATAACAGTAATAATAATAATAATGATAATAATAGTGATGAGGACTGGATAAAGGTTGGATTAGGATTGATTATTGAGCTGATCAGTTGATGATGATAAACAGTGGCAAGTTGTTAGGAAGAAAGAAAATGTTTCATTTGAAGAAAAATGTTTTTCCAATCAAAGTGTAATTCAATAATCAAATAGAGAGATGCTGATCATCAATACTAATCATATGTTTGTGCCAACAATCAACTGTTTTCTCGATCATCTATTATGGATTGTGTAAAGTTAAATACTAATTAGTTTCCCAAATAGCAAATATTGTTAACAAGAAAAGGAGATTTGTGTCTTTTCCTCATCTTTACATTAATCAATTTGATTCGGACATTTTTGATTCTTAAACAATTTTGGGTTTTTTCATTGGACCTTAACTACAGGTTGATAAACACCGTGAACATTTTAACTCTTAATTTCAACTATTTATCAACTATGAAAATCTTGTGTTGCTGTTTTCACTCAACGTTAACCTGTAATCTGTTTTTGTTGACTTTGTTAACTGTTTTACAATCAAATGGCCTCTGGGCTGAGCACACTTTTAACTCGTCTTTGGGAGAGACTCAGGTGGACTCGGTGGTCTCGATCATTCCCAGTAACGGGAGGGAAAAAGGAGAAAATGAAAACACAGAACCATCAAATTTCAATGTCGAGTCCATCATCGATTCTGATGAACAATCATTCTCCCAACTAGAAGACTCTCAATCGTCTCCTAACAGTACTAGTGAAATAGATGAGCATAAAAATGCTGGAAACAATAACAATGATGAAGATAACAATCGATTGATATCTTATCTTGAAGGTAAAATCATTGAAATTGTACCGATAACTCAAGTTCCTATTGAAGATTACAGTGAAAATTATCATTCCCAGTCCAATGGCACTGGATTATTAAGTGACATGGAAAATAGTGAATCCATTCAATCAACTTATCACCATAATGAACCACCGATGGAACCAAGTGAAGATGGTAAAGAAGTCGAGAAGAGAGATAAAGTGACCAATAATGAAGATGAAGATAAATTGAGTAGTGATGAAAGGAAGCATGAAAATGTCAACAATTCAAATGCAACTCAAGATGTAAACTCATCTCCATCGGCCTCAATTCATTCGTACAATGATCTTAGAGCTTCGGCCAATTCGGTTGCCGTTAAGGTGGCTGAAGTAAAGAAGAAAAGTTTAGCTGCCAAAATGATGGAAAAGCTGAGGAAGAGCGACAAAGGTATGTTAACCCATTAATGTCTTCACCCAACCCTTAATCTCCTGCATCAAACCCCTGACTCCTGTCTTTGTCTAACTATTAACCGTGATATATGTCTATATATTACAGATGATTCATGTAACGAATCCCCACCTTATCCCCGTCCATCCTCTCTATTCTCGGGTGCTAAAGATTTGGTTTACGTTAACGCAGGTACTGATGATGCCAAGAAGAACATAATTGTTGTCTCAAATGGTGGCAGTTCAGGGGAATCTAGCTCTGGATCTCATGGATATGACGGTAATGCTGGTCATCACCATCACCATCACCATCAACAACTTGTAGCACCTGTTGAACCAATCCCGTCACATCAAATTGTACCAATATTCACTCCAATTCATGAAAATTTCGATTCCAAATCAGGTGATCATCGTCTTCATCACAGTCAACAACAACAACAACAGTCTCATCAATCGTATCCATTGTTTCACCACAATGAGGGTAATGGTCAAGGAGAGGGAACTGGGGAGACAAATAGCGAAGGATCAAGAGGAGCAATGATGGGAAATGATGGCCTTCCAGGTTCACCTTCGGCTGGTCATTATGGTCAAAATCTGGGTGATCTGTCGAGAGCTGTGGCTCAACATAATCACTTAGCTAACTTGGCTGAAGGTGAAGGTTCAGGTATGACTGGTTCCCAGGGTTCGAGTAATATGGATGGAAACAGTCAAGTTGAGTCAGGTTGGCCTTCTCATGTTGACTCTAATGGTGAACCTAACGATGTAATGAGAGGCCATTTAGGTCATGTTAACCAAATGCCTGGTCCTGTGGGTATGTCTGGTCGTTTACATGGTAATCGGCGTTTACAAGGGTCAGGTTCATCGCTTAGTGAACAGCTTCTTCATCCCATGAGTTCAAGTAGTCATGATTTATCTGGAACAAGTTCAGGTTCACCTTCATTTTCCTCTGTGATCGAGTCTCTTGGTTTAAATGATGCCAGTTCATCTCCATCAGGATCGGGTTCCAGTGAGTCTCGTTTCACTGGATTAAGTGATATCATTCGTAACTCAATGTTAATCAATTCACCCCGAGAACCTGAAGTAACGCCCTTCTTTGAATCAGCCAAGGGTGATCATTCGCATCATCATCAACATCATCCATCTAGTGAAACCTCCAATCCCTTGAATGGCAATACAAATTTGAAAGCATTTTCACTTCTCTCTGATTCAGGTCTATCCAATTATCCTTCATTATTGAGTCGCTCCAATGATTTAAGCTCAAGTTTACTCGGCTCTTCTCTTGGTTCATCATCATCAGGCGGATCAAGTGGATCAACTGGATCATCTCTCAATGATAGGCTACTAGCCTTGTTGGAACACTCATCTAAATCGGTGGACGATCTAAATGATCATCTCAACCCTCTAACAAGTTCAGCTCATGGATTAACCGAGTTGACCTCATCTCGACTCGGCGGTTCCTCATTGTTTAATGAAGACATTGGGCTTGATGATGCTCTTAAGCGGTTAACAATGATTGAGATGCTCAATAAAAAACAAATCCCACTGACAACTGGACTAATTGATGAACTTCGTGAGCCTTCACCACTGCACGGGTCAAACAACGCTAATCCATTAGCATTCATTGACAATGATTTACGAAAGTATAAAAATTTGCAACAATTGGCACAAGTGCAACAGGCCATCAAGAAGAGTCAAAATTCGCGAATTTTAAAGTCTAAAGCTTTCAATCGTGAACATAGTTTAACAACTGGTGACTCGGATGATGATACCTTCGATACCCAATTGGGTTCAAGAGGTGGACGAGGTTCAACTGGTGGAATGAGAGGAAACGGTGGAATGAGAAGCCAAGGTGCCTCAAGTGACGATGAGAGTGGAGACAGAGGTGGAAGACGCTTTCGTCCTGGACCTCGGATGAAAACATTTGATGCTTTGGCTAAATTTCGTGAACAAAGGGAACGACTTAAAGATCGCTTTAGATCATCGTCATCAGCAGCTTTGAACGGTGGAGTTTCAAATGGAGGCATGAATGGAAAGACTAAGGTTGAAGAGGAGGAAGAGGAATACGAAGAGTCGGGAGTTGAACATGAAGGTGATGAGTCAAGATCCATTCTTTTGGGTTGGAAGAAACCATCTCGTTCAGAGGAACAGCTGATTACTTTTACAGACAATTTTCACCATCTTAATGGACAATTAACCAACTCTTTATCATCATTATTACATTCACCAAGTTCATCATCATTGTTGACACCATCTTCACAAGCCTCAATACAATCTTCACCAACATCAACATCAACATTACCTTCCTATGCAAATGCTCAAGCTTTTAACCGAGGGACAAACCATCAACAACAGCAACAATCAAACTCTTTCTCTCCTCAGCAATTAAAATTTTTCAACCATCATTCAATCCTTGCTCATCAACTATCACCATTTGCTCACCACCCAAATCACCATCAATACATTCACTCTCAATATCAACAAACTAAACTGAATCAATAGTGAAACCAAGACAATTAAACTTGACTTCCTTGGACTGAACCAGCTTACAGGAATTGGATATCATTTCAATTAAGATTCTTTGTTTCAATATCCATTTGTTAACTGCTGTAACAATTCAACATTTCTCAATTATTAACAACTGGTTTTAGACTAATCAATGTCAGTAATTGCTAAGACACAAAGCATATAATTTCAGAGTAAATCACTGTTCAAGAAACCAGACTTTATGCTATCAACCATTGAAATGGTAAAGATTTAAGTGACTTGATTTGAACCTTTTATCCCTCCAAATTGATATCTATTAACTACAATGTTAAATTAGTGTTTCTAATTGAATTGAGTCACGCTAAACATCCAATGATCAAGTAATATAATTATTGACAATTGAATGTATTGATTGAAGTGCTTTGATATAATGTTAATAAACGTTTAGACTTTGACTGAAACCCATTGAATTATAGTTGAAAACCTGATCAGACACCGAATTACCTTCTGACTTATGTATTTACATAATTTTAATTTTAATTGAATAAAAATGATTGATTTTAAATTTACCAAAATATCAAATGAGGCAAATTGGTCAAGATTGGGAAAATGATGAGTAAAATGTTTGTAATTACCGTTAACAAAGTGTAATAAATATGATGAAAATAATGTTAAAATGGCGATATTGATTAGATCCATGGATTGGCCAATTAATTTTAATTGCTTTGGTAACATTTTAATAGAAATATTTGAATTATATTATCTGTAAAGGAAAAGAAGAGTTGATTGAATTGAATTAATATACGATTGAATTTTGATTTGTATTGAATTTGCAGCAACATTGGTGAAGTTTTGTGAACAAAACCTAGTGTCAAGTTAAAACTAAATTGACATGAATCAATAACAATTAGAACCAGATAATCTAATTTAACCACTTCATTGAAAAGACGTTTCTTTGATTGATATTGGCATCCCATTAGCATTGTATCTTGCTGTATGATTGATGGTCAATTCAGTTTTGAGTAGCAAACAACTTTCATCACCAAATTAACCTCAATGATGGATAGAAAAACAAATAATTAAACATGAAAACTGACTAATAATCATCCATCTTCATATTGAAATATATTTCATTCATTAAATCAATCAAAATTGACAGCAATCAAAGGCCAACCTTAAAAAAACTATATTCAAGAGGACAACAAAAAAAGGCATCTTGATGGCAACAATTTAATGACCAAGGTTGATAACAAAAAGATATGTCCAAGACACAAATCAATGGTATAATTTAAACATCAATCAGTTCTTATTATCCATATTTATTGTCATTTCAAGGATTCAAGCCGAAGAGTTATTTAGCTGTTAACCAGAAAAAATATCAACTGTTTGTCATTAATATATTTTCCCTCCTTTTCTGGTATCTTGTCGCTGCTTTGTTGGACAACATGCATTTTTAATTTTTTAGAGCTTTTACTCTTATTGTGTATTAATAATTGTTTAATTTTTTGTGATATAAAGTGTCTATGAATGTTCGTACATATTTATTATATGTTATCTTATTTGTCGTTTTAACCTCAGAATGTGTTCCACTGACTCTGACCAGGAGAAGGATTGAGGTATAGTGAAGGTGACCTTTTTACATTCAACTTACAATGTCAAAATACAAATTAATAATTAATTTAACAAGTAAACTATTAAATGAATAACCGATTAATAAAATAAAATTAAACATGAAATCAAAACCCCGAACACAGAAAAGTTCATAAAAATATATTCTTATCAAAAAAATCAAACACAGCTAAATAACTCAAGATGAGTCTAACACTACCTAATTAATAAATAATTATTCAACAAAATTATTTAATTTGGAAATATCAGTGTTGGCCATGTTGGGTGGGTGAGATGGTCGACCCCAGGACGTTTGCCTTGACCTTGGTCAAACTCAGGATGGCTATCTGAAGCCACTCAGCAAGGGAGTCAGCAATACTCAAAGAAATTAGCTCAAATTTAACAATATACTTAATCAACATGGACCTGAACAAAAGGATTTAATAAAAGGACCTAAACAATTTAATAATTTTATTAATCCATTAATCAAATAGTTATGTAAATTTTTTTATTGTCTTTTGTAAACTTAAGCGGTGGAATGTACCGCTATGGGTGTGATTTTTTTGTAAAAACACCAGATGGAATTTCTCTATGACCGAGTTTTTCCGCCTCGACCCTCTGTCGGGCAAAACTGTAATAAGTTTGCTTTTGCTTTAATAAACACATTACTCATTGTATCTTTTTTACCAACGTCTAATTTACCTCCTTCAATGTTCACATTTGACCAAGCTAAATCTTTTGTTTTCCTTCTCGTCTTTAAGATATTTTAATCAAGTGTTAACCATCACCATTTAATAGTAATACCACCCTGACTGTGCCCTTGTATCTTCTGTAAAACAATCTGTTGATTAAGGTCAATTACACTGTGTAAAAATAATATCTTATGGTGATTATTTAGACGACGAGTTGCCTTTGAAACCAGGCAAAGAAAGGGAAAAATAGCGTAACAATGGATGAATAATCTTGCCAAAGGAGAGAGGAGGTAAACTCATTACCAAAATGTCATCAAGTTGTTTTCATTTGTTGGGATATCCAAGACAAAAAAATAATGTAAGTTAACTAACATTAAACCTGTTGATGTTACTTTTTTTTCATCATTTGCTACTCTCGTTACTCACTTTCTTTCCCTGTTTTAGTACTCTTTACAGCTCTTAAATTGGTGTCTACTTTAGTTACTTTCTATGTGAAAACAAGGATTTAGGATTGCAGAGGAGACTAGAGGAAAATTAGATGGAATCATGTTAGGAAAAGAAACTTATCATTACGCCTTTTCACCATCATCGCCATCACCATCATCATCTTGTTGAACCTTTAAACAAGTCTTGGGACCTGGTAATCTATACCTGCGTTTGCCTTTTCGTGAGAAAAGAAGGAAAGCCAAAAGTGTCAAAAATCTAAATTGTTACTTGATCCAAGTCATCATTGTTATTGATATTGCTTTTTTTCATGCACAGAATATGGTTATTGAAATTTCGTGTAAAATTCTTGATTCTCGTTAATGAATAATCTTCTTTTTCTCTCAAGATGGTTGGATATACATTTATTATCACTTATTGATGGGTGTTCAAAATTTTTGTGGACAATTTTACTGATGATTGAAATCACCTTACCGTTACGTCTTTTTTCAAGATTCCCATTGATCAACTTCACATTGAAATTGAATTTTGAACATGTGTTGATCTAGCAAATTTATGGCAACTATAATCACTACTCTTCTGATTATTATAGCTGTTGCTACCTTTTTTATTACATAACATTTTTGTATCATTATGTAAAAATTGATAGCAATTTTAGTTTCACCTAGCTGTCTCTGCTCAACTTGATATTCATGGTTGAACCAGCAGAAAAGGTTAAATGCTTAACCATCTCCTAGTGTTCATTGTTTCTTCTGTTAGAGATTGTTAACTCAATTATTCCAGTTGAATGAATAGTGTTTGGATTATGCTTTGAAACTAAACAATTTGTTTCCAAATTTTCTTAGCAACAGTAAATTCAGTTGATGACCAGATATATCACTTACTCTGTGATTAAAATTGGAAATGGGTTAACAATAAAAGAGTTAGAGTTGGACTTTACCAGATTTTTAATTACGGCAACAATGTCTTCGTTTAATCATCTTTTTTCAAAGCTTCTTGTTTGAAGAGAAACAATTGAAATTTAAATTTGAATACTAAACGTAAACATTGAAAGTGAATTATGGCCTAAACACATGATTTTATTAAACAGATCAAACAATTGGACGAATTAAACATTTAGTTTGAAATGTGAAAGGTTTAAATTTACATATATAGTGTTTACAAAGTGCAAAATTAACTGTTTAAATTTGAAAACTCAAGGAAACTGAATATTTTTTGACAATAGAACCTTTTAAAACAAAGTTTTTTTGGTAAACATACAATAGGACCAGGGCTGATCGGCCTTAACCAGTGACATCAATTTAACGCCCTGGTAAACAATGGTTAAAAGACAGTGACAAAACAAGGTGAAAGACAATCAAATAAACATACGGATCATTTTAATTGGGTCAGCTGAAAAATTTAAGTTAATCAAATGGTGAACCTGATTTTGGTAATTAGCTTTCTCTCTCCTTTTTTCCCTCTTAAAGCTATTCAATGGAAACATTCATCTATTTACTCAACTTGTATTGGAATACTTTCCATGGTTTTTTAATTTAATATCGTTTACCTGGTTGTGACCTCAATCATGTTTGTCACATTTTTGTTTTAATTGGGATTCACAGTTAGTGACCAATGGTCGCAATACATCTATTGTCTGCTTAGTGGTTCCATTGATTATTATTGTAACACTATTTGATGAAAAGGAAAGGTTTACCCTTTGATTTATCAAGTCTCGGGTGGATCCTTACAGAGATACACTTTCACTCTGATAATTAATTAATTCAATTGTTTACTATCATTTCTTTCATCTAATTGTTTTCATTTTCATTTGATTTTCCCCTTATCAATAGATACAATAATGAAATGGTATTAAAGGCCTGAGATGTGTAATTAAAAGAAAGAGTAAAATAGGAAGATAAACAAAAGATTGACCGATACGTGGACAAATAATGAAAGCTATTATCAAATTGGTCAATGAAAAGCTTTTCGTATAACCAACAGGTTCATCAATTTGCAGAATCAGGGAAAAGGGTTTTCAATCACAGGACAAATCTCTAGCCTGAAATAACGGAAAAAAGCTGGAAGTATAACAAGCTGATTATGATCTACAGCTGATGTTCAACTCGTAATGCGGAAAGGATTACTATTATCTTTGAACATGATAATTGTATCATGATGGTTACTCGGTTTGGACAAGCTAACTGAAGCAAAAAATTATGTTTCTAACAGAATTGCCGGATGAAAGTAATGTTATCAAGTATGAAGCACTTGAAGCTTTTAATTTGGCGAAATGAAGAAAGTAAAACAACGCCAAATGGATGGGGATGAGAGGAGCCGTCAAAGGTACGTGATAACGATAAACTATGAACATTGCGTCTGTTTGTGGAACCCGGAACGCTCTAGAGAGATGATCACAACCTTCTAGTTATGATTGTCAAGACTGATTGGTGCACAATTGAGGAAATGATTTACCTTTGCGCTATATTTTTACACTGTAATGGTTCATTGGAAGCTCAATCTGAACATGGATCAAACTGAAACTGGAAAAATTTACAAATTCAGTTACAGGCAGAAATTAAGGAATCATTTGACTATTTCAATCTTGAACATATACAAACAATTTCAAGGGAAAATAATGATAGCTCATCTACTGTTATGGTGATAACATGGAATGATGGATGAAGATTAACTTGAAAATGGCAAAGAGAAAGGAGAAACATTTACCAATCTAATTGTTAATTCAAGTCACAATTATTGTCCTCCAATCATCTACAATTTGCAGTAAAAGTTATTCCTTTAACTATTGACTATTGCGTTTTTAAATAATTTACCAATTGTTTGGGAATCACTGTAAATCAAAGCATCTTTACGGGAAAATAATTATTCACTTTACTCAATAGTTTATTAACCATTCACGGTGTCACGAAAATCATAATCAATTGCTAAACATAATAATTTACAGGAACCCAAGACTAAGAAAATTAAACACTGTGGTGGGAACAATAAACCTTTTGACCCATGCAATATACAGTTGAAAATGACTAATTAACCTTTGCCATAGATAATTTGAGTGAAGCCTGTTGATCACTAGAGGATTTTAATTGTAGGTAAGACTCTTGGGGTTCACAAAACTTGTTATATTGCTGCTTCAAATCAATTTGAAACAAACGTTATTGATATAAATTGATTATCAACTTACCTTATGAAAATTAGAGTATAAGTTAACTTGAGTAATAATCCGAGCAACAGGGTAAAATCATTGGAAAGTAAATGTCACCAAAACATGATGTTTTTAATTTTTCATCTCACGGTGATGGCAATCAATGAAAGATGATTTTGGGTGACCAAATTAACAACAATTTGACAATGAGAAATCAAAATGGAATGAAGCAGCAAAATAAAAACACAAAAAGCAAAAAGTGTCAACGAAAAGGGCTAACAACTATTCACAGTGCGAAGCTGGGTAAGCCTGAAAAATTCACCGGCATTTGATAAACATGTACATTAATGATGATTGAAGATGAGATGATACACTGATTAAGACACAATTAAAGCAAGGTTGGGGAAAACTTGAAGAGACTTGATAGATGAAGTGTAAATTGAATTGTAAAAAAAGCGTGGACCAAAGTCTAATGTTACAGGTAAAGATTGTGAAGTTGAAATGCCACTGAATAGTTAAATTATACAACAAGAATCAAGGGAGCAGCGGTGAATTGGTTAACAATTTAGTGAATACGGGAGAGAAAGGCAAGAAGAGAGGTTAAAAAAGAGAGAGGTGAAGAGAGGGAAAAAAGGGAAGATAAAATGGCGAGGAAGAAGAAGCAGGATACGAAGAGATTACTAATGGTGCATTGAAAGGACAAGACAACAGCAACAACTTTCCCTCCATTTGTTACCTTCTTTGGGTAAGAAGTGAATTTAATACATTTATAATAACATTTTTTTCTCTATTTTTTATTCAATTCGTTATTTCTCCCTCCTTAATCTTCATCTTTTCATCATCAGCGTCATCCTAAGTTATCCGGTTTTCAGCTTGTTTTTGTTCCAGGACTTAATTGTCATAATTTATATCTCAGTTGATTTTCATGCAGAAACAAGTGAACCAGAGAAGTATCGAGACGCGTTATTTTTGGTTCCTACCTTTCATCTATTGATTTAATACATTCGCTTTATTGTGTTTGCATTCACCTTAATTTTGTTTACAATCTTCAACAATTTATTCAACATGTTATTCATTTTTTAGCTACTGTTGTTTGACTGTATCAACACGGCAAACATGTTCGCCTTCAATAGAAACACCATTTTAACCCTAAGGAATAACTACTATAAGAATCAAGAGTAATTTTTGTTTGACTTAACGACTCTCCAGTTTTAATTTGTTTTAAGTGTTAGGTTTACCAAATCAACTGGATCAACTTTTACAGAATTGGTGTGATTAAACCACTTAGGTGCAACGCTTAGATACAACATAATTAGATACCGAAATTTAGGTTTTGTATTTCGGTAAGAGTAAGGTTTTACGGACTAAGGAGGGGCAACATGGGACATTTAAATTAAGATCCAATCAGGTTAATCTTTAAAATTAAGTCTAATGGTTATAATGGTAATTGAACTAATTGTTAGTTACTAATCTTGTCTCAAATCCATGGACAGTCGAAGAGGAGCAGGGAACATTCTGATTAATCATTAATTTCATATCAAAAACAATTAAATTTGAATGTTCACCTGGTTGTGTACTAATTATCAATTTTACCATTGGTTAGCGAAAGTGTGTGATTTTTAAGTTCCGCCTTAGTCCGTAAAACCTTACTCTTACCTGTATTTCTTTTCAATTTTAAAAGGTTAGTATGAGGAGCATGTTGATCTATGGCATGGATCCCTTCAATGGACCATAAGATAACCTCTTTAATCTGACTCTGTGATGGAATCAAATTATGAAATTTTGTCTCTAAAAATTAATGAAGACCATACGAGTGGATCAGAGGATATGAGATGGATAATAAAGATGGTGAACAGTTCAGGCTGGTCATTTTTAATCAGGCAAAATTCAAAACATGGATTTAAAATGATACAAGACAACACTTTACATTAGAACAGATAAATAAATAAATTCAATAAATTAGACGCGTGGGCTCAGCCAAGCATCTTAGGGATGCCAGGGACCGGACATAGCCACTTAGCCCTTCTAGGCTCAGTGTAGAGTACTCATGATACTCACACCAAATAGTTACTTGTAACGACTAGCTTCGGTATCTAAACATAATAGCTAATTGACCCAGAGGTTGTGGGTTTTTATATTTGAGATAATTATTCATTGTACTGCAGAGTTCAAGCTAATAAAAGTACATGAAAGAAGCAACTAACAGTTAATTTTGGCTTTAGAACCTGTTAAGTGTTAAAGATTTCAATTTTCAGATAAAAATACTGTTTTCATGCTAATTTTCAGCTGAAAAGCTGTTTATTGTTTATAAATGCAGTGCATGTGGTTATTTGAGGCCAACGCTCAGACAATCTTGATTTAAAGTAGATTAAACGGATAATTGCAAGAAATAAATTGCAGTAAAAAACTAGCTAAATTGTGATAATAATACTGAGAAAAAAGAGGTTGAAATTGCAGAGTAAAAAATGACAATATTTGTGGTTTTGGTTCTTCAACCTTTTTCTCCTCACTTAATGGTACATTTTTTATCAACATGAATCGCCATAGACCTATGAGTTTCAACATGAAATTAAGTGTAACAAAAAGCAAGGAAAAAGTAAACTTGATGATGATGATGATAATGGTGATGGTGATAATGATGATTATATGATGATCGTTATATGGAGTGAAAAAAGAGTCAAAATGAAGAAGATCATTGCCCTAAAACAAATAAAATTTGTTTCGCTTTTGTATTTATCGTGAAAAGGGAATGATTAAGTTTAAAGTGGATATAGAATAGAGAATTGATCTACTAAATCAATAAGATTACCCTGAAGTGATTATGTGTTGAAAATAGTTGTTGATTGTTAATAACAATCAGTCAAGTATAACAAATAGATAAACTGTTAGGTGAGCTGCTAATTTTTACCATTGCTTTACAGATGAATGTTGGAACAGGTTATAAAACGTTTCCAATGATGGTGACAAAAATACATAAAAATATAATCAAATAAGTGAAGGTGATTATGATGATGATTACACTCATAATAATAACATGAAGACATTTCAGAAATGGTTCAACTAGAAAAAGAGAAACTTTTCATTTCACTTTTCTTCAGATTCCTTTTCTTACTCCATTGGAAATATATCATCGTTAATGAGCCAGATGAGAGACAGATTAGTATTATTATTATATTATCATTATTATATTATTATTATGACTGAAGGTGAAGGTGGATATTTAAGAGTGTTTTGTTAAAATGAAGATCAGCTGGAAATAATGATTAAAATAACAATAAGTTGACTTATTCTGAGGTTAAATATGTTGAAGAAAGTGAGATTTATTCAGATGTAATCTTTTCATGTGTATAATTTAGACTATTAAGCTTTTCATTTCAACACGAAATATCATTTTAAGATTTTTCATCTTCAAATGATAAATTATTTTTTTGACCAAACATCAACAACCTTTCTATGACAACATAATTTAACCAACATTTAGCCAACATCTTCATCAATGCTGTCAAATTGTCTTATTTTGTGTATCTAGATATCAAAGTCAGAGTTTTGAGTCCAACTTGAATTGCAAATATGACTATCGTGAGTTACTAAGTCTACTAATATTCAAAACAAAATTCACTATAAGTATTAATACAACCATGAAACTGTAAATGATGCTCTTCGCAATTACATTTGTATCATAATTTTTGCCTTTCGTGAGGAAAAATGTTTCACATCAACATCTATTGACTTTGAAAATAATGTAAGGCCCTTTTCGGTGTTGAATTTTGGTCCAAGATTAAGATTCAAGATTTTCCCGGCTACGGTGTTTCCACCTGAAAATAATGTTATTGTATTACAATTGTTCAGTTGAAAAAAGGTTCACCTCAGTTCAGTGCTGTACTCAACCGTGAATGCATCATAATCATCTTTCATGATGGTGATTACAATGATGATGATCACGAAGAGAGCCACTAAAGTTGTATTAGCTGTTTAAGTTGAATTTGCACAATTTATCTGCCTTTTGTGATAAGCCAATGAACAGATAATGCATCCATCGTATATTCATGGTTTAAGGTTAAAGTGTAAATGTGCAATGTAACAATCAAGTAATCTTCAATTGAACAGAAAAATGGTAATAACAATTTACAAAAGACAAATTGTCAACAATAATGGATGACGATGAAAAATCATTTAAACTGTAGTTTTAACTCTAACTGTATCTAAAACAGTAATCACTTTCAAAACACTAACAGCAATAGTTTTAAGCTGATTGTTGTCTCAGATAATTTAGATGATTAAACCGAGCAATATTTGAATCAGGTAATTACAATTGTTTTAAAATTGCTATGGTTTATTTACATTGTTATAAAGGTTGAAATGAAATTATTAAATTGAAATCATTTATTTTGAAACGAGTGAAAGTAGAAAGCTTTTGATGAATGCGTTCAGCTTGAGATGAGAAACAAAGTGATATTTACATGATCATTACATACTCTAAATTTGGGTTATAATGAAATTATTACAAATAGTTTACTTTTTTAATTGTTGAAATGTACTTCAAGGCCGTCAGAGTAATTTCATTGATTTCTTTTTGCACAAATAAATACAACTTCTAATAGTATATCAAGATATTTTCACCGGTGGTTAGATTGTAGCAATGTTATAGTACAGGTTAACTTAAAAGTTTAAACAATCTTTGTAATTGTTCCCAAAAAATGTGTCCATGATAGATTTGTCACTTTGCCTTTTGTTCCAATCAACATTAATATCGGCGGTCTGGATACTTAAAGTTATTATAACGCCTTTCACGTGTTACTGGACGTGGAGCTCGTCTTGGAAAGTCATTCACATTACGGTCATACTGCAAAGAAATTGAATTAAATTGAAAGTTAATCATGTTGAAATTTTGAAAGGGGATTGACCAAAGTGAGGGAATTATTGTTAAATTAGTAAGAAAATTACCTGTTGGTAGTTTTTGGAGGAATAAACTGGAGGTCTGGAATAATCATTTGAGTTGTCATTTCTGAAATTATCACGCGTTGACAATCGTCGTTCCCTTAAATTATCACTTCTTTCTATTAAAGGAAATAATAAAATTAAAATATAATATTGGCAAGAGAATTGAAATTAAACTTAAGGAATAAATTCTTACGATCGCGATAGTCTCTTTTCACCCTTCGAGCTGGAGGAAAAGGTTGTTCAGATGGACTTCGGCCAGATCTTTTACGCCTGAAATTTAAAAATATTTTAGGATCAGTGAGTAAAAACAATATTTGGGGTTAAACTCACTTATTAGAGTTTGAATGATTGTTATAATTGTCAACAGGAGGATGAGACCTCGATAATCTTCTAGGTTGTTCACTCCAGTTTGTCCTGTGATCAGATGAACGAGAATGGCTTGTTTTTGGTTTTGCAAGAGTTTGTTTTTTCATTCTCTTCAAAAATGTGATTAAATCTGATGTTTCATCTGGAGGAAACAAACGACAAAGCTCTTCACCAACACTAGGTTCAATTTCCTAAATATTAAACAAGATTCGAATAAGTAACAATTAAAGAAAATCTGATATATGGACTATTTACCTGACCATCTCTGGCTATTTTTACAGGTTTGTTCTCGTTTAATGGATTGAATAGGTGTAGAGTTTTGGAAAAGGTTAATTCTTTACGACAAATCCAATCTAAACTGAAAATACCTCCAAGAGCTTTGAGACTGAGACCAGGAGGTAAAACCCATTGAACAGGTTGGGCATTGTGACGAGACTCAGAAGCAAGTCGGGCAAAACCTTGAAATCTGCCCGATTCTTTGATGGAGAAAATGAGAATAACATTTCTAAATTCCTTAAAAGCTCGATTTAGCTTGTGTTCGTTTTGTGGTGGGGTGGACCAAACTCCTTTAGCTTTGGATAATACAACATTTTCATGATTATTGCTTTTCATTACAAAATAAACTGCATCTCTAAAAAAGTATTTTAATAATGAGTTATAATCCCTTGGATTGGTCACTCTTTTAGAAGATGTTGGACTTTTTTGTCTTTTTGGTCGATCTATAGATACAAAAAAAAAGATTAGAATCAAATTGAACAAAAGTAAAACAAAGCTATAACTAAGTACTTACGTCTTTTCGTTCCTTTTGCAGGACGATCTCTCGATCGATCACGTTTGTATTCTAAAAAACATTGTCGAACGTCATGATTAGGAGATTTACGGGTTGCTGTAAAACCAAGAAAAAGATTTAATTGAAAATCTTCATAATGTCCACAAAATTGAGCTTGAAATGAATAAATTTCTTACGGGATTTGGATGCTCTAGAAGATTTCGTTGAATGACTTGGACTACTGGATTGAACACTACTGTGTTCAGCACATGAGCAACTTTCTTCATCTGCAGATTCTTCAGCGGAACGTTCAGATTCACTTTTTTTATCACTATCTGTCACATTCTTAGAAGCTTCAGTATCACATTTAGGAGACTGTAATCGAAGAAAAAGGAAAAATATGAGTAAAAAGTATAAAAATGAGATGGCAAAGGCAAAAACAAGGTTTAGTCACCTGTCCATTTTTAGATTTCTTTTCATCTGGAATATTTTTATCTGATTTACGGGTTGATTCCTTCTCTTGGCTGGAATCTTTTTTACCTAATAATGAGCAAAAAAAAATGAAGGAAAAGATTTAAAAGACGATCTCATTAATAAAAAATCATGATAAACAAGTATACTTACTTGATTCATGTACATTGGAATTTGACACTTTACTATTATTTTTTGTGTCTTTTGATCGTTTGTCTTCTTCGCTTTTATGTGAATGATCTGATCGTGGACTTTCCTTATCGTTATGACCACTTTTGTGATGTTCATCTTTTGAATTTTTACTCTGATAAATTTGTTGATAAAAAACAAAAACACAATACATTAGATATTAAACAAGTTGATGAAAAAAAAGCCAAATCGTTCTCACCTCTACAGATTTATTTCGTGATTCAGTTGTTTCTTCGTTAGATTTTCTGGATGATGATGATGTTGGTGGTGGTGTCGTCACTGAAACTGTAGTTATATCCGAGTTGCACTGTACTGTAGATAGAATGCTTGATTTTTTGCCTAATAATCATTTTGTGAGGAGGGTTGTTGAAAAGGTGGACATAGAAAGGAAGACACACCGATGGTAGTTTGTTAGAGGTTAGCATGGTTAGCAAATATTAGCGTACACGTTAGAGTTAAATAAAAAAGCTTTTGTGAATAGTTACACAGAATAGTAATGAATCTAAAATTTGTCAAGCCAAATCTCTGCTTCGATTGGTATAAGTTTCAGAAAGATAAGAGATGTTAAGAGACCGCTGAGAGATTGCCTGTAACAAAAGACTGATCAGATGACATTAGGGTTTGATGGGATTTAACGCTTAACCAATGGATCTAAAACAGACTATTTAGCCTTTGAATATACTAATTGAAACTGAACAATATCTCAAGTTGAAAATTGGAGGTTGGGTTATGTTAGTAAAATGTTAATAGTGAATATCTCTAATCTTTCTGAAAATGTACTCAAACCAATGGTTGTTAGCTTAATTTCAAGTTAAATAGTGGAAAGAGATAAAGATGAAGATAAATTGACTCCTTACTTCCAGTTTTGCGTTCACCGCTATTCAATTCCGATGCTAAGTCATCATCCTCTGGTGTTCCTAATAGTTCTTCTAGGACATTTTTTTCTTCATCGAAGCCTGGGTAATACATAAGTCAAAACAATTAGTTACTCTAAGGGATAATCGAGGAGATAAAGATGAATCGGTAATAACGAGAGTTGAGAATCGATAAATAAAAAAAGATAAATGAAGAAACAAAAAATCAATAAAGAATATACAATGTTGATTTTGATGATTTAATTCCTTCGTGATTCATGGAAAATGTAAATGTTTAGATTTAATGGTTAAAAAATTATTAATGTTGCAAATTATCATCAACACAATTAAACATTGAACCTGATATGTCATTGGCCAGTTAATAAAAGTGAACCAAGAATATCCAATAACGTCGATGGACTTAATAAATTGGCAATAATTGGCGAAAAAAATGAAGCTATCAAGTCAAATGCGGCAATGGTGGTTAAATGGCAGAGAAATGACAATGCAAGATTATTTCAATGTTAGTAATCAACACTAATGTTATTAAGATTAAATCTTTTATCCTTGATAGTTGAATTCATTTCAAACTCTTTATAATTGGAGGTATAGATTCCACGAAAAGCAGCTGATAAAAGAATGAAGCAAAGGTAAACAAAAAAAAACAATGTGAGCAGATGTAAAACAAGTGAAAAAAATAGATTAATTACATGAAGCACTTAGAGTTGATCACAATAATTAAATAGATATGAAAGTAGACACTCGCTGTTACTCTTGTTACGATTGAAAATATCAAGACTGGCAAGAAGATTGTTTATTAAACAAAAAGATGAGCAGTAGATAGATATTAGAAAATTGCATCTGTAATGTCTTTTCTTTTGATTTGAAACTTCACTAAGGAAACAAATTAGAAAATTTTCTAATTCCATATAACGAGCTTCTTATTTTTTTCACAGGATGCAACAAGTTGTCCCTGAGGACTCCAAGAAGCTACACCAACAGTAGAATTATGTTGACTTTTGAGGACTCTATCCACTTTTGAGGTATTTACATTCCAAATGAAGATGGATCCTGATGCAGAGCCGGCGATTACATGATCATTATCCGGACTGATAGTAGCTTTAGTTAAATCAGTTCCTACTTTAAAACTGTCCGCACTAAAGGTTTTAACAACCTGATTCATACGAAGGTCCATTAATTTAAGGGTATCATCGCGAACACAAGCAAGCAAATACTGTCCACTTGATGAAAGATCAAGTGATGATATTCGAGAAGAAAGATAAATTTCATGAACACTACACTCAGTTCGCATATCCCAGAGGCGAATTTTCTTGTCAAAATGTCCACTAATCACAACTTCTTGGCCTTTACTAAGAACAAGATCGTTACAAGTTGATCCTGGGTAAAGAGTTTTAGTACAAGCATACTTGTCATAGTCCCAAACACGAATTGTCCTATCCTGACTTCCAGAGATACATCTATTGGCCACAACTGAAAACTTAACTGTTAACACTTTGTCCGCATGACCTGTCAAGGTCCGGCGAAGTTTTCCATCAAGGATGGACCAAATTCGACACGTAAAATCGTATGAAGAAGCTATAATTAAATCATTAGAACAATCGATGGAGGTTATACCTCCATTACAACCAACAAGAGTCTCTTTCATGTGTAACTGTGATGATGATACTTGCCACACTTTAACTTTACGATCGCTACCACCGGTAGCAACCAAATCACAAAAACGCCCTCCAGATCCTTCACTAGAGCACCATCTTAGTGCATACACATCTCCATCATGGGCATCAGTTGAACAAAGCATTCTATCAGGGAGAATGGCAATAACATGAGAAGGAACACTAGCCGTTTCTCCCTGATCAACAAGTATACCTTCCTCAACTTCAACCACTCGAGTAGCAGCAGCAACAGCTTCTAGCTCTTGGCGTTTTTTCTCTCTCAATAATCGCTCTTCTCTTGCATTAAGCTCATTCAATTTTTCTGCATCTGCAGCTTTCATTGCTTTCAACTGAATCAATAAGTGGTCAGCCTCATGAGTTTTAGCTGAAAGCTTTTTAGTCAGATCATCATACAAAACTCTGAGGATAGCATGTTCATCCCTTTCAAATTGTAGTTGTGTCTTAAGCTCGGCTAGTTGTTTCTCTAAGCGAGAAATTTCACCATGAGCGGCTGTCAGGTTAGCTTCGGCTTCTTTAAGACGAGCATATAATGAACTTCGCTCACTCGCAGAGGAGAGAGGCTCCGATGATGCATGGGTAAAATTACCCAAATCCGGGTTTGTTGCGTACAAAGCAAAAACTCGACAACAGAAGTTGATCAAATCTTCAAAAGGCTTTTCTTCTCTCAACTTGCGAGTATCTAATTGTTGCCTTATAGAGCTCCTCCAAGAGAAAGGCACAGTTAGCTCACCTTCAGCATTAATTTCCACTGGTTTTGTTTCCACGTTTGTCTCCATTTTCCTAGTTACTACACAATTTGTTTTCAACAGTTTTTGTCACTTAACTAATTAGAAGGTGGTTTATTACACAGATAGTATTAGTTGTATTTAATCAGTTAAATTATTCAAAATTTTGTTTATCATGAAAAAAGAAAACAATTGGCAGATTCATTGAATAGCAGGTATCAAAGAAAAGAGAAAAGCCAACAAGCGCCATCTCTAACAACTTACAGATACTTGTCAGAGGTTTTTTCAAATTTAGAATAGCAATATTCCAGCTTGTTGACTAATAATGTGTTTAACTTTGATTATGTTTCATTAATTTAGACACATTCATTAAAATTAATAACGAGTAGTTGATTCTCAAGAATTAGAATTGTATCAAATTGCAGATTATGGTTATCCTGATCATATAAAGTCACAAGACAAAGAAATCTAAATAGAAATAATTTCCATTGTTACCAATTGTTCAAGAAATAAATATTATCTTATGACCTGGAAGATAAATAAGGATTTTTGTGTTTTAACACACGATTTCTGCTCTTTTTGAGTAAAATGGGACCGGCTTTTTTTCCACCACATTTTCAAACAATTTATAAGATTATCCACCCCCCAAAATGTCCAAACTGTTGACCACTTTTACAGCATCTAACACATCCACTATTAATCGCCATCATATCCCAAAATTAGTCAACAATTCGGTAGGATTTGGGTGGTGGATAATCTTATGTAAAATTGTTTGAAAATTTGGTGGAACAGTCACTTCTAAGTGGTGGATGTGGTGGGAAAAGCTCGTTCCCTTTGTTTTTGTAACAGTATCCATGTATGAATTCATGCAATGCCGTTAAACAAAAAATCAAATTAAGTAAGATGAGCCTCAGTATTTCTTATTGGACTAGAAATTGAATGATTTGTTTGTTTAACCCGTTTGGTTAATTAAGACATAAGACAAAATCTTAATGACTTGTTAGCCTCTTTTTTGTCCCTTGCTTTTCGCTTCTTGTTTCATATCACATTTATAAATACCAAAGGATATTTACAAATGTAATAGGAGGCGAGATCGGCTAACTTTTGCTTTTTTCAGGTTTACTTTAACCGAGAACTTATTGTTGTGTAAGGCTCTTTTATCATACGATGATGACAAATGACGATTAAAACAGGAGCTGAAGACAAAAAGGAAGATAAGATCCGCAATATGGTCACAATCCTATGTCTTGCCAATGATTAGTGTCGAAAATGTACTCAAGCTCTTCATTTCTGTTCTTTTTCCATTCTTCTTTTTCTCTATGAATTTACTTATTCAGTTGAAATCTAATTTTCTTTAAATATTTCTATCAAATTCTAATTTATTTATTTTAATTGTTTGTTTCTACTATTGCCTGAAACTATTGCTATTTCTACTAGTAATCTATTTCTACTCACCATGTCAGTGTGTCTTCGGCCGCAATCTTACTCCAATGTTATCGTCGCCCATTGTGAGGATGGTTTGTGATGGAAAAGAGTTTATTTTCATGCGTCGCGACATTCTTCGCCCCACAACTCACCTCTAATCATGAGGGTGGG
>NW_015449942.1:489367-546031 GCF_000239435.1 Tetranychus urticae | reverse complement strand
ACGGTGTCGGGGATCAAAATCCTCTTGACCTCATGATTAGAGGTGAGTTGTGGGGCGAACAATGTCGCGACGCATGAAAATAAACTCTTTTCCATCACAAACCATCCTCACAAGTAATGGGCGACGATAACATTGGAGTAAGATTGCGGCCGAAGACACACTGACATGGTGAGTAGATAATGTTGATGATTAGTAGTAATAATATGTTTTAGAGTTTTTAGTCAGAAAAAGCAAGGTGAATAGATACTTTTTTATATCGTTTGGATACAGTTGCTATGAATTAGCTTCACTTTCATTGATTTGATAAAATCAACGAATAGGTTCACAAGTCGGTAAAGCTTGAGACCATTGAAGAGTACTTGGTGTGCAAATAACTTCTTCAGTTGTTCCAACTAATCGATATCCAGCTCCACACCTTAGTTTACATCTTTGATTTGGGATACCGGGACACAACGAGGGACAATTTAATCCTTCGGGACACTCATTGATGAACAATCCTCCAGTAGGAACAGACCAGTCTGGACATTTGGATTGTATACAACGAGGGATGGGTTGATTCCATTGACCGTTTGGACCACAGGTTAAAGAGCTGGAGCCTTTTGATGGAAAACATTCATTTAAACACAGAATTATTTATTTTTTCTAATCTAAAATAAAGTTTAAGTTTAAAATCAAAGTTCAAGACTTGTAATTTTCGTTGGCTACTTACCCTGAATCTCATACCCTGGAGTACATCTAAATGTACAAATATCATCACAACGCGCATTATTACAGTTACCCTGTGAAGTGATAAAATCAGGTGTGGCCATGTTTGTTATGTCTGGACAATTGATGGGTGAACAGGTACCTACAGAACCGTCCCATTGACCACTAGGTAAACAAGAGATTGATGAAGGACCATTTAGGATGGTGCAATATGGACATGAGATCCGACAAGTTGAACCAGATACTATATTTGAGTCAGATGACTGTGAGCCTTGAGGATTAACACATGATGCGAGTGGTCTGTCTGGTCCAGCAAAAGTCAAAGGAGGACAAGTAACTGGAATACATGAGGGTAAACTTGAACTCCAGGTTCCATCCGTTGTGCAAGTTAACAAAGATTGGCCTACCAAAAGATAGCCGGGGTTACAAGAGATCGAGCAAGTGTTCAAAGGTATGAGCAATTCACCAAAACAAGATCCAATCATCAAAGCGTTAGCCACAGGAGCTAAAGGGTTACAGCGTACAATCTGCTGACATCTTGGAGGTAATTGACTCCATTGACTTGTACTTAAACAAAGTAAACGATCTGGTCCAATTAACTGGTATCCTGGGTTACATGTGAATGAGCAAATTGATCCAGGAATGATAACAGAATTTGTTTCTGTAAAGATAAAAAATTAACCAAATGAGTAATAATGAAACATGGCGCCAATTATGATCACAAGATACAAAACAATGTTACATATCCAAAAAGAAATGAAGTTTTTATCAATGGATTAACTTCAAAAATTATTTTTACTCTAAAGTAACTATTGCCAAGAGATAATATCTGACTAATAATATTTAAAGGTTACACTTTACATTAAAGTGTTAACATTAACACCATCATCTCGAATACATAATAACAACTCTCATGTCTGTTCGTTACTTGAAGCCTAAACCATAGGCAGAATAACTTTCGTGCGAGTGTTTTTTAAATAAATTTAAAATATTTTTTCAAAAGCGATTTTTCATTTTTCATTATGTTTATTAAAACTCAAGACATTTTAATATCTAATCAAATGAAAGTGAAGCAACTCACTATAATAATCGGTCAGTACCAGAATTTATGTTATGTTTACTTCTAAATCTGACCACTGTTGGAATCAATGTGATTCCGATTAATCTGCAACTTGTGAGAGTTACGAACAATTGACACTTTTTTCAGTTATTGAGAGGTTATGTTAAATCAACTCATCAAGATGAATCCATGAAGTTGAAACAAAGTCAATCTAAACGTGTTACACTCAATTCCACTCAATTTTTTCTTAATTTCTCAGTCTAATATCAATTTTAAGCCAAAAATATGTTCACTCACAATCTGAAATTTCCTATCGAAATGGTTACATAATAAATGATTAAATAACATGCAATCAAAAATAATGTATAATGTATATACCAATACTATTAAAAATTTAACCCATGAAAAAGGTCTTCGATCCTTGGTTCATCTCTTATTAAAATTTACTGACGATTATCGTAAAAAGACTTGACCTGTTGACCTTGGAGTTAATCACAAATTACAATCTTAATTTGGAGGGAATCACAATTTAAACTACAAGGATAAATCTCTTGGTAATCTCTGCCAGACTCTATTCATGTTATATCATGTATTGTCAGGGTAGATATCAACAGTAAAAATGGTTGCCAACTTAATTTACACAAAGAACTCTCAGGTTAAGAATCTGGTGAAGACAAAGATGAAAAATTTGATTAGCTGGATAATTTAAATGATATAAGCACAATAATCATAATGAAAATCACAGGGCACTTGTTAATGAAATCAAAGTTAACCGTTTATGGGGCGTGTAAACAGTTGATAAGCCTTTTTTAGCGGGTAATTGTAAAATTGGGGGGAAATTTAAACTTGAAAAATAATCAATAATGGTCAGTGGATTTGATTATGTAAAACTGTTTGGTTAGTAACAATAATAAACCCTTTTTGTTTGTTTGTTCATGAAAAGATTCAGTTTATTTGTCTACCAACATTGGATTCAGTTGATGAATTTCATTCTTCATGGTTTAACCTTGATTTAGCATCATTTTTTATCCTCTCTTCTCCCTCCATCACCACTATTTTCATCCTATCTTATTCCAATCATCCTAATTATCATCATCCTTCATCATCACTATCATCATTATTCTAGCAGTCAGATTAAGATCTAGGCCAGTCAGGTTTAGAGCCATTGGCTCTAGGATTAAGCCGAGAATTAAGGTGATATTTATGAATGAAATGTGAGACAAGATTGGCATTTAAATGATTTCATGATCGTGTCTATGTACTAAATACTGGTTGGATAATCAATAAATCTGGGAAAGTGTAAGGATGTTAAAAGTGAACAATTAAAAGCTGAATCAAAATTAGTGTCTTGATTAGTGATTAGTCTATTAAAGATTTGATTATTCACTTAAATTGCAGGCAAAAGGTGTGAAAATGTGATTCTAATAAAACTGATTTCTAAGATTATAAGTATAAACAGGTTTACCTCAACTTTGAGCTGGGGTTAACAGTAATTCATCAGAGTTAATCTAATACTCCAACAATATTTACTCAATTGTATGAAAGTAATATATTATTAAATAGTAAATTTGTGCTTGTACAAACAATTATTATAATTGGTACACGTTGTCATACTTTTTGGCAGTCACTAACACCATAATAATCAGCAATCTTAATCTTGAAATGCTCATAGCCTTGATTTTAACTTGAACACTTAGCCGTCAATCCGAGAGTCACACTTTTACCACCATGGACAAGGAGTAACTTCATCACTTGAAATTAGCAACTAATTTTTACATGTTTAATAGTGAACAAGGAGAGTACATGTGGAAATAGTTTAATCCTAATTAAATAGAGAAACAAATAAACATTAAATCAATCGATTAGTAAACTAGATTTAAGTCAAATCTATAAGTTTGTAAACCTTTTTTTTGTATAAAAGCTATGCATCTAAATGGATCATCTGTGTTGAATAACAATATGCATGTTAAATTGTGGTTATCAAATATTTATCACGATTAATAGCTAAGAGTTTGGTGTAAAAGGTCCATGAAATATTGAATAAGTTAGGTGAACTTTAATTTCATCACTAATCTCAATAATCTCAACATGTAGTTTCACTCAATGACTATAACAATCTTTTTAGTGCAACCACATCTATTAGGTTTACCAGTAATTTGAGTATTATTACCTTGGATACCGCACATTCCAGTTAATTGACCATTGTCTAGTGCTTGTAAAGCTGGACATCCATTTGGTGAACAAGAGGGTGGTGATGCTGACCATGAACCCAAATTGGTACAATAAATTGACTCAGGCCCAAGTAATGTTGAATCCACGGGACAACCAAAGCGACATATTCCTCCAGCAACATTGAAACAAGGTCCACCCATGGATAACTTTTCGGGTAAGGTTAAAGGTGGACATGTTATGGCACGATTGAGACAAATCAAAGGTAAACCAGTCCAGGAACCGTTTGGCTGGCAAACTCTTGCACAAGAACCCAAAGATTCAAAACTCGGGTTACATCGTATTGAGCATGTTGATCCTGGGTTGGTTAAACATGGTCCAGACAAGCTGCCATACAATGGTGATTCAAGAGCAGGACATGATTGACCCTGGATTCCATCAAATAAGCATGTTAATGAAAAACTAATGGATAACAATTGAAGCAGACAAAGATTCATAGCAAGCTTAATGGTTTCACAAAAAAATTCATTTCAAATTTCACTTTCAAACTCTTTCATTCTTTCGCAAACTCATCTTCATATTAAACTGTTTTTCCTAATAAATTGATTATTGACTTTTCTCAAAAATTCAATTCAATACTGACCCATTGTTAGTGTGATATTTTCATTTTCTAGATCAACACATTTTTTCCAAGAAAAAAAACTACTTTTCATTATTTTATTTTGTTCACAGTCAATCAATCAATCGAATCTGATCGATATATTGTTAAAAATGTTGAAAGGATAAAATTGATGTCAATAAGGTTTGTTAATAAACTAATATTACATCAATAGCAAGTTGCTAATTATAATTAACCCAGGAAATGTAAAGGTACATAAACTTATATTAATATTTTCAATTGGTTTTTTCTGTGCCTTGAAAGGATTCATGTGTTGAATGATACTAATCAACTGAGCTTAGCTTTTTTCACCAACCAGAAATGTCTTGAATATGTTTGTTGATGATAATAATCATTGAAAGAGAACCAAGAATCTTCCTGGATAACCTTCAATTTCACCAGTGTTAAATAAAAACTGTGAAACTATAAGTTTACATGAATGTAAATAATCTTTAAGGTCATTTTCCTTTCCAGATTACCATCATTTAAAACACTCTAATCACTAATAGAGTGTAAATTGAGAAAAAAATGAATTGATCAATTTATTTACATTTTTAACTTCCAAAAACTCAGCTGACAATCTTCAAGCAGCAAGCAGGAGACAAAGGTGCTTTACTCAGACAACATTGATACCATAGATTAACCTTTATCACTAGTTTTGTCACCTTTGCATCCTAATAACATCATGTATTAACCTTTGGTAAAACAAGGAAAGCTGTTGATTATGAAGCTAACATGTGCAGCTGTTAAAACATCCTTTGTATTAATCATTGCAAAATTTGGTTCCAATATTGTCTTTGACCATCAGCATTATTATCAATACAGTCATCATGCTTCTGTTGATAACAATGAAAAGTACAATGTTATATACAATAGAAGCAAGAAATAAAGTGATTCCAATTGAATTTAGCGTTTTTTTGGTGCAACCTTTCATCTTCACCATTTGAAAATAAATGTTTCAATTCGGACCCTCGAATCTATTATGCGTTGTTTTCATTCATTAACCTTTTCAAATGGATATAATTCATAGACCCAAAGGAAGGAAAAGTTATGAGTTTACAGTGAATCGTTACCAATAAGAGTTCGGAATACATTTAGTGATGTTTAGCTAGATGTGAATAAAAAAACTGAACAAAACAAAAACAAAAAAGAGTCATTTTCCAGCACAATTGTGTTGATTATTTCCTTGGCTTCAAGAATTGATTGAAACATTGGTTGTACATGAAGCTTCCAAGAGTTTGAGAATAACAAAACAAATAAGGTTTCATTAAAGAGTGAAAACAGAAATATATTCATTCCAAATGATTAACATTTTATCCAACTATTCGGTGCATTTCTTTTCCGTATTACATCAATGTGTATATAAATAATATTACATCTTGCTTTTTAACCATCTATTATGAGGATGTTGTTTTGTTTACATGCAACTTGTTACACATTTTTGTTTTTTTCCTGAGATCCAAAAATGTTCAAGTCAGCGAAGGTGTCTATTCAATAATGCGAGTAAAGTTCAAGTTTACAGTGTGTTTGGCTGTTGGTGAAAAAACAGAAATGTAAGAATCTGGAAGAGAGAAAAAAAACAAAAATTAATGAGTCAATAAAGTAATGAATTGCTTATGAATTGAATGGAGAGGAATGAAAAATTTAAAGGAAAGATGAAGAGAGGGGAAATACTTTTCATAAAGATTGAAAATTTGGTGGAAAGAAAGTTGAATTTTTGTTCTTAGAGACAAGAAAAAAAAGCATGATGAGGAGGAGGATGATCAAGATGAGGATAAAGTGAGTAATCGTAAAGCTTCGACAATAATGGGAGAGTTTCAGTTGTTTTTACTGTTGTTGTTTATGTCGATAAACAGTAAAGTTAGGCTTTTTGGTAAACTGTTGGCCTTTTTTCCCCTTCGAGATATAATTAATTTGTGCGCACAATTTATCGTCATCTTTATCTTCATCTTTTGCTGCTCTTTCTCTTTCCTGTCTTCACCATGCTCTCTTCCTCTGGCACAGGCTTGCATGTTACTAGATGATGATGAGAAGGATGATGATTTAACCCTTGAAGTGTAACAGTAAAAAAATACAAATATGTGCTCTTGCTTTCCAAGAAATTATTTCCCGTTCAACAGTAGATTATGTTTTCATTTGCAAAATCTTCTCGGTGTAACAACTTCTGCTTTCTAGTTTTTCACTTTTCATCATTTGCATCTAACTTTGTTATCCTCTTTGAGTTTGCTTGAAAATTGTCTTTTTGTTTTTCAATCGTCTTTGTCTTGTTGCACCATTTCCATCATTGTCATCAAAGAGTCACCAAATTAAATCTTTAAATATTCAACAATTTACCCGTAAACCATCCAACATTTTATATCACATTATTGTCCTGTTAATATTGATCAACGCTCAGCCAGTATCATCACCATAATTTTACGCCAATAAACTGATGAACAACAAATGTGATAATATTTTGTGTAACTCTGTTGAATGCCAAATCACATATTACTTTAAGCTACTTTTGCTAGTCTTTGTTTACACCATCAGTGCAAGGCTGAACTTTTCAAACTGATGAAATCTCTTCGTATATTGCTGCTTGGAGCTAAATCCGTTGGTAAATCAGGTAATTGTTTGCTTAATTTTCTTGTCCTTTTCTCTTTTACTTATCACCAATTTTCATTGAAGACGATCGCTTGTGTCTATGATTAATGCTACTTGATAAATTACTTGCTAACTAATTGTTTGATATCCAACAAATCCAAAACTCGGGAAATTAGTGAATAATTGTGTGAAAGATCTGCGCAATGTTTGTGATAATTTGTCCTTGCATGAATGTTTTCATATGATAGTTTCAACTCGTTCAGAAAATTTACATTGAAGCTTTACATGGTTTAGCAGGAATAAACACACAATTGATGGATGATATTGCTAGTTGAACAAGGATACCACGACAGTTAGGCCATCATTGAACATCTCTATTTATATACATTATTGGGAAACATGTATCTGGTTATCTTGCCACAGCTGTTTATTGTTGATACTTGATTATGATTATCCACCAAAATGTCTGAAAGAAAAAAGCAAAACAATGAGTTTAAGTGAGTAATTAGATGAGCAATTAGTGAAATTATCAGTTTATGGATAAATAAATCTCACAATTTTCAATTTCTGTTCAAGTCTCCAGTCTTTTCTATTAGTATTGAATTGTCGCTCCACTTTCGTTCATCGTTATATTTTGAGAACAGTCACCGTTGGCCAATGGTTTGATCAGAATGCAAATCTCATGTTTCCAATTACATTTGAATGGTTGAATTTGATTGCTAACTTTTAAAATGCAAATCCAATCTCCAATCCAGAAACAAAAACGATTGGGAAATAACCATGATACAGATGAAGATAATAATTTCTAAGTCAAGGTTTGAGTGAACACTTTAAGCTTGCCAAAGTCACATGCCTTAATCCATAACACACAACACCGACTGATTTATAGCGCAAGGCAGTAACTAAAAAATAACAGAATTTCATCAGCTTCTAAATGATAATTGTAAAAGTGAAATGAAGTAAGTTAATAGGATAGAGGCGCAAGAAGTTTCCATGTAAAGATTGGCTTCTTTAATTGAATTTGAATAAGACTTACTTTATGTAATTGCAAAAAATTATGAATAATTATCCAAAATTAGTTCAATCAATATGAGACAGCATTTTGAAGAACCATGGAATGATAATTGATAATGTTCAAGTTGGTAATCAAGGAATCTGTTATTACCAGGCAAGCAACCAGTGTTTATCAATCAGCTTATTACGACCATATGTTTTCAAAAGCTAAAAGTTAATTCAACCTGCTAAGGAAATTATTGAATGAAAATGGTTATTATTATGATTGAAGAAGGGATAAAGTGATTGATTTAATTAATATTGATAATCAAAATGTTAGTATTAATAATATAATTGTAGTGTTACCCGATAATTCCAGTGCTTACCAAGCAAGCCAAAATAAATGGTGCCGTTGCTAAAGATGATAACTAAGATGTTAAGCTATAAGAAAAATTAAGCAAAGTATACACAAACATGAATATGGTGATTATTATAATCCTGTAAATCATGAGATTATGTTAACGAACACATTTAGCTTTATAAACATTGTGATTAATTGAGGATAATAATCAGAATGGCTTAAATATAAATTTGATTCGCCCTAGACTTTTCCAGATCTATTAAGATGTAAGCTTTGCGGTTAGCATTGAAAAAGAGACAAAGTTGAGAGCTGGTAAAGAGAGAAGCTTATTTTAAAACAAAGACATTTTGTTTTCCATCTGATGATGTCTCTTTTACATTCAAAGCTTGCTTTATTTGGCCTTGTTTATAATTAAATGACAACTGTTGACTAATTAAATTGATGATAATAGCGTCGAGTTTACATTTTGAAAAATTTTGATGTTATTCTATTGTCAGTGCTTCATGTTTTGTAAAAATTTTGATAGCCTCTGCTCAAGCCTTTTGTGAAATGTGGATCTATCATGGATTGGCAGCAAAATTTTTCACTGTTGAAATATCTTCAGTCCATCTTTTATTCCCATCAATTACTGTCCTCTGAATTGGTGATAACTTTTATTTATTATTGAATTGTGCTATTCATATCTAATATGCTTCCTTCATTCAATTAAATAGCCATTGCTGTCCGTTTCCTAACCAAACGTTACATTGGCGAGTACCAAACAGATTGTGGTAAGTTGAATTTTTTTCAATCATTTATTTTCTTATTCAACTTTCATGAACTCATCATTTGTCTTTTATTTTTGTATCAGATATTTTGTATAAGCAGACCATAAATTGTGATGACGCCCTAACAAATATTGAAATTCTTGACTTTTCGCGACACAGTCAGGTGAATTCATTTTTTACTATTTTATTTATAATCTGCTATCCAGTTTTTAATGGAATGTTTTCAATGCATTTGACTTCATACTAAATGGTTTATTTATTGTTTTATATTTTTAGGAACAAGATGTTCTTACAAATTATGATGACCTCAAGGACCAAATCATTTGGGCTCAAGCGTACATGATTGTTTACAGTATTTGTGATGAGCCAAGTTTCGTTAAAGCTCAACAGTATGTCAAGCTAATTTGTAAATTGAGAGGCTTAACCAGTCTACAGGCACCTATGGTCCTACTAGGTAATAAACGTGATCTTGAAGTGGGTCGGAAAGTAAATTTAGAGGAAGGTAGAAATATTGCTTACAAATTTGGGACACAATTCTACGAGGTAAGAATCTAATTGTAAAGTATCAAAATCACGAGTCTCTTTTACTACAGTTGTTGAATCAGAAGACATTTGTGACAATTTGATTAAACAACTCCGTTTATGAAACTCGTGGATATTTCATCTCTTGACATATCATCGTTTCTCATTGGTATCTGCGTGAAAACATTTATCATTAATATTCCGTTATTTTCTTCTCAAAGATATCTGCTGCTGAAAACTTTGTTGGTGTAACTTTAGCCTTCCATGGTTTGATCAGAGAAGCGCGATCGTTGTTTGAAAGATTCAGTGGGACCACAATGACATACCAGCCTGGTCAGGCCATTAAAAAGTTGAGCTTAAACTCAGTTACTCGAGCCTTTGGTGCGGTTTTTGGTGGTAAAAATAGTCCAGGATCTTCTCAGTATTACACTATCATTCGAGATGGGCGAGTTAGTTTGTCCAATGAAGGATCAACCGAAGATAAACATCGAAGATCAAACAGTATATCACAATCAAATGGCAATCCGGGTCTGATGAACAGCTGTAAGCAAAAGAAAGAGATTATTCTGGAAACAGCACACAAACGAAGCCCTCCTATTGCATCTTTATAGCCTCATGGAAACAATCAATTGATTAAATTTTAACAATAAACCATTCTCTCCATCATCGTCATCTTCATCACCAATTTCATCGATACAACTCAACATTGAATACTTATACTTTTTCAGTTCAACTTGGCTGTTATTATACCAGATTGTGCTACAAATAATGTATCTGTAAATAAATGGAAAGGTTATAATCATTGTCGAAAAACGAAATTCAACTTTTCCATGCAAAACTTATTGTTTGATCTAAATATAAAATCCTTTTGTTACTCTTGTTTATTTAAGATTTCATGACACTATTTTCAATTGATAATGTTAACCATTTCATAACGATTTAAATGTATTAAAGATTCATTAAATGATATTCATTTACAGCCATAATAAGGTTTAATCAAATTGCTATCAATTTTATAACATTGATTTTAATCAATTTCAACTTTTAACAAGTTAAAATTGCATTATAAAATAGTTGAATAAGAGAGACAAAATTAAATAACAACCATTTTTATTCTATAATAAATGATTCAGAAATTGATTAAATTAGATCCAAATTTTGGAGAAAATTGATTCTCCAATATCAAAATAAATACATAAATGTCAACAAATGAGTCTTTTTACAGAAATACATATCTAGGAATGTCTAATAGTTAAAGCTTTATGATTGAATAATGTTTTGATTTTTTAGTATTATTCTCGTTTATCATAATGTATAATGACTATTAAAAGCCAAAATAATAGTAATATTTATAATCATAATTTTAATTCAATCACCAAACCGATATTCCAATGCAATTTAATCACTTTCATAGTGAAATCCCCATTAAATCACCAAACGTTACATTTTCTTTCCGGATTCATAGGAGATCCTTTTGGACAGTTGAAAGTTTCCGAGAAATGCTCCATGTTTGACAGTGGACCATTAACTCTGTCGAAAAAAATGATCAAATCGATATTAAATTATTGTTAAGAAACTCAAGGAAAAGTTAAATATAAATGCACATATAAAACAAAGTTTTCACCTGAATTTTGCGGGACTGTGAACTCCAGTGGCAATTCTTAATTTCATTGATTGTGGCCTTAATTTAGAGCACCAAATCTATCAAAATTGTAAAAGGAAATTATTGTAAACTGATTATCAACGATATAACTTGATGTCTAAGCTTACATTGGCAGCTCCTATCCAAAATAGTTGTTGCTGGTTCATTGAAACTCCTGGAAGTAAAGGCTCAGGACCATTGTCTTCGATGTATTTAAGATAACCCTTGAAAATGAAGATAAAACAAATTTAAAATTATAAAAGTTGAGGTTGAAAAATATTGAAATAAGATTAAAATCAATATTGATTCTTGGAGTCGATAATTTACCAAATAAGCTTGTTTAAGTCCACCATTATCAGCAATATTTTCACCTTGAGTATTGATACCATTGACCTTCTCTTTAACTTCATCAACTGTATAATTACCATATTGTTCAATTATACAGCGAACTCGAGAGGCAAAGTTTTTCTCAGTTTCAGGTTCCCACCAATTACGATTATTTCCATTTTTATCAAATTGTCGACCTGAGTATATTGAAAAATGACATTCAATTAGCATGTACATAAGGTGGATGTTGAAGTATTTATAAACATGAAAAAAACAAAAATCAAAGTAAAATCAATCAAATCTATTAAAAGGTAAATATTGTAAAAATCAAAGGAAAGCTTTTGTTTTTCAATGTTAAATAAGACTGAAAAATTCATAAGTGCTAAGTCAAGTATGAACATAACACCAAATGAGTGGCAAATTTTCCACATCACTTCGATAGCAACGGAAGATTTTAAGTGCAGAGCAACAATTTAACCAGCCAACCAAGACTCGAATGTCTTAACCACAACTCAGCTCAACCAAAAAGCACAACTCTGTTTTGATTTCTGTGTAATGGAACTTATTCTCATGATCATTCGTTCTAAGGCTTTCAAATAATTAAAAATTACCTCGATCATCGAAACCATGTGTTATCTCATGTCCAATGATATATCCAATACCGCCGTAATTCAGATAATTTGGCCTTTCTCTATCATAAAATACTCCTTGAAGGATTCCAGCTGGAAATTTAATGCTGTTTTCAATGAAATTGTTGAATGCGTTCACAGTCGCTGCCTCAGAAAAACGTTTCCAACTGTAAAAAACAAAGATATATCGATTATTGGTTGTCACATTAAAAACACTGTTATCTTAATCATTCACTTACTCGTCTTTGATTAAAGGCTCTCTCAATTTCTGCAGCCCATAATCAGTCCAAAATTTACGAAGCTTCTGAACATTGTGATAGTATTTAGTATCATCTGAAATATTTATCTATTACCAAAATGAAAGAAATTAGAGTAAAATTAAAATCGAATCGAATTAAGAATTGAATTAGTGTAAATGTTAGTAATTACGTACACCTTCATAGATTGACATGACTTTAGATTCATCCAATAGTTCTGGTGGATAACCAATTTGAACAAACATTTCTTCTGCCTTTTCAATAGCCTTTGCGCGAGTTGCTTCATCCATCCAATCAATTTTTTTAAGAGATGCAATAAATTGGCCTCTAATATAATCAACCATTGATGCTGCTTGTTTCCTACTTTTTTCATCAAAATTACGGGAAACATATAAAGCAGACAAAGGTGTTCCAAAACTTGAATAAAGTCTTTTCATACAAGTGTCCCAGCGAGGCTTTTCGGTTTTTCGACCTGAGATTACTCGTGAATATGCTTCCGATATTTTACGCAAAGGTTCTTCAGCAGATGGTAAAGCAGAGAAAACAGCTCTCCATATCATGTAATTGGCAAGGATTCTGTTGGATGAATTAAAAATGATACAAATCAGTACAAAATGTAATCTAATAACGTTAAAATAACCAATCTTTAAATACCTTTTATCAGTATTAGCAATGAGAGTATCAACAGATCGTAAAAATCGAGGAACTTTCACATTAATTTCTTCATTATCTGAAACATTAACAACCATCATACTCCGAACAATGTTGGGCCAATCTATCTGTAAAGTTTAATGGAAAAAGAGATTTAAAAATATAAATTACTATCACTCTGTTTACTCATTAAACGATGATAACAATCAATAATAACCAATAAAACCTTGTTAATTTAAGGATCTTATTCAATTATAATTGTCATTGATTGTTTAGATTGGGGAATTAAAAATAAAACTGAATGCTGAAAATATTTTGGGTTGATTATCGTGATTATAACAATCGAAATATTAGTAAATAGATAATTTCTCACATTTGGACCAATTCTTTTAAGATCAATAAGTTGAATTTTATGATACATTTTGGTGAAATTACGTCGTTCCTCACTGGGTAAAGAATACTGAAAAACAAGAAGAGTTGATTACCATTTAGCAATTAATAAACAATATCAAATACGCATAATTTGTCAGTCTAAGCATTGCTTGTCAGATTTATATTCAACCAACCTTGGCTAATTGTGTTTCAAAATCGATTATTTCACTGGCACCTTTTTCGATTGCTTCCTTGGAGTTTTGTCCAATGTAAGAAGCCGAATCAACGATTGCCTTGTAATATGCTTTAACAGTAGAATCATTCATTCCTTTGAGAAGATATTTACGATCAGGAACTCCAAGGTAGGCTTGATCAATCTATAAAGGAAATAGGAAAAAAGGTAAGAAAACAATTTATAATTTTCAATGATCATTCATTGACTCAATTCAACTTAATAAAATTGCTTGGTTTCCTTTTATCTAACAAAAGTGTATTGCTTACAATGAAAAAAAGAGACAAAAAGTCAATGTTTCAATGAGATATTGAGCTTAGTGTGAAGCTTGATAGGTAAATGAGAATAGTCCTGATTAAGGAATGGGTGATCAACTATTCCTTTTAATTAACTAGCCTGATATTGGTCATACCATGGGAAAACATGTAATTTATCAATATATTGACAGATAGTGAAGGAGTAGTTATAAGTAAAGTAAGTTGAACAATCAATTGGTGGTCGATTGTTAAAACTGTTTGAACTGCTATTCAACGAGTTCGTTGAATCGTAACGTCCTTTAAACAACATTAAGGACCCATAATGATGACAGTTTCACAATTGTAACCCATCAAACTTAACCCTCCAAATCTTGCTTTTACGCCTCTTCATCTTCCTTTTCATCTTGATAATCATAGTCATCATCTCCATCAGGTTACTTTTTTTTCATTTCAAATTGAGTGTAAATAAAATACCACAGCAATTGACAATTCAAGATTGCTTTCAGGCTGATAAACAGGTTAAATAATCCAATGAGCAATCAAAAGAAAATTTTCTCCTTATTGTTTCCACTGTAGCTACATTCCCATCAAGTTAATCAATCTAATAAATCTATTGTTTAAAGGATTGGTTGACCATTAAATTTTGAGACTTCATCTCTATTAATAGGCAGTGAATGAGTGTTCAACTAGGCTTGTAATACGTCCAAACAATTTGTATCAGTAGGAGGTTAAATTACCTCAATTATGTGTCGACTATTATTTTTAACATCAGGTGAAACATAAATCGAGAGGAAAATGTTATGGTCATATCCTTTAGCTCTCATCTTTTTTAGTGCTTCAATCCAATCAAATTCAGCTTCCCTCCATGTAGGTCCTTCAATTAATGGCCAGCCACCAAGATCAACAATATCCTTAATCACTTCACCCTTTGATTGTTCATTGATTTCACCTGGAAAATTAACAAAATCAAAAACAAATTAAAGTATTTTTCATTGATTAATAAATCTATTACCAACAAGCAGAGACACTCATAAACTAATCAACATTTGACTATTTTCTGGTTCGTGATTTATGTGTATAAAAATTAGAGTAAATTAAGCGTATTTTGTTTTACATTAAACATCCACGAAAAGACAATTGTATCAAATCAAGGCTTAATTAGATCAATTGTTGAAAATTGAAAGTGAAAAACGAAATTTGATAAAGCAGAAAAATGAAACATTTTAACGGTAAAATTGATAAGTTTCAATGAATTTTGTGTGTGAGTGTGAAGTCTCAATAGAGTTGCTAATTGGCACTTCAAAAGGGAAAATTAGTCGAGTCAATCAAGGCTAATCATGAATTGCAATGATATTAAATCTGTTAATAATTTCCAACAATTGAGTGACTTGGACGAAATTATTTACATTTCAAGAAATTGATTAAATTTGAAACTAACAATGAGTTGAGCTAAATTTCTGAAGAGTCAAATTAAGCACAAATTTATTGATCATTAATAAGGTTCTTCGGTGAATCACGAATCAACACACAATGTTCCTAAAATTTTCAGGTCATGATCGAGCATAACTTGAGTCCAAACACAATAACACTTTAACACTAAATCAGCTTTCCTTTCAATTTACTAAACGATATTGTTTCACTTTACACTCTTTAGTACATCAGAAGATCCAAATCTAAGCCTAAACTGGAAGAAAATTAAGAAAATTAAAGTTAATTGTCACCATTTCCATATTACTTACTCAGATTCATGCATTGTTTGTAAACAGTCCTCATCATCTTGAAATAGATTGCTTCGTTTGAATTGTCTCCATCGTTTTCGACCAATTCTGTTGATTAAAGAAATTAAAACATGATTAAAATATATTCATCAAAAGGTTCAATTCAATATTTCAACAAATCTAATTGCATTCATTTATTAATATATTTTACAATTGAACTTCATTATC
This sequence comes from Tetranychus urticae, assembly GCF_000239435.1. The sequence goes on along the minus strand of NW_015449942.1, from coordinate 529,900 downwards.
CATTGTGGTTAAGAGCTTTGACTAAAATCAATTTGTTAACAAATTGTAAAGTTGATCAATTATAATTTTTTATCGGTCTGAGCTGTGAATCAATTTGAATAACCAATCTTTTCACTGACCTTAAGGTAACAAAGTGTCCAAGTTCAAGAGCAACTATTAAGTGACCATTATGGTTAACAATTACTGGACAGTAAAGATTTGATGTCCAACAAATGTTAACAAGTTAACAATAATTTAGTGACCACAATTGAAAATTGAATTAAATGAATAATTTGAAGTCAAATTTTAAATTTTCATCTTCATTTTTCATTAGCTTTGAGATAAATTTGTTTAAATTTTCATTAATTTTCATTAACATAAATCATGTTGACCTTAAAAATGAACTTAACAAATCACATCGCTTATTAATATTGATGATTGTCAGTTTAACCAACTAAAAGGATTGATTTAATGTAATATTAAATCAAACTCAGGTCTAAATAATGAAACAGGAAAATTAATAGATTAATTGTTGTTTGAAGGATGACTCGAGTAATTAATTTTAACCTGTAACAAGGAAAATAGTTGTTAATCAATTGAAATAAACAGTTAAAAGGTTAATAGTAAACATGATTGAAAACATTGAATCTAATTGCAACTTGCATGAGATTGATGACAAAACAACCAACAAAGGTAAATTGATTAAGGTGATGAAAATTAAATTGTGATTAACTGTCATCTAAACTGTCATCTAAAACATAAATAAATTGTCCATCAAAAATGGACAGTAAAATGAGTTGAATTCAGTTCTTTGAAGTGAAAAGGAATCAAGTTATTTGTCATTTGTTGCCTGGTTTATGAACTATTGATTGCTTTTCAATTTGGTTTAAACTTAAATTGAATCAAACGGTAATCAGAGTAAATCAAAGCTACCGGAAAAATTAACTACAGTTCGTTGGTCTTCATCTTTGGACCTTGAATTGTACAGTCAACTGGATTAACTGTTAAATTGTTATTAATATCATGTTAAATTAATAGATTCTGACGAGTCTGGTTTAGATGTGAAACAGTTTACATTATGGTTATTGAATCACTGGCATGTTAATCAATTGTAGTGTTTGATTCCAAGGTAAAGTCAATTGTGTCAAAGGTCACCAAAGCAGTTGATTGATTGCTACTCAATCGGACTGACAGTTTAAATCAATAAGTTAAAATCACATTAGTTGATTCAATACTTGAAATGGTTAAAAATTTTGAAAATCAAAATTTAAATAATTTCAAATATCAGATGTTGAGATCAAAGCATTTGCTGGTACAACTTGATACACTTAATTGTTATCGTATATGTAAATTGTTGAGAAAGTGAAAGTAAATTGCGGCAAGTAGTTAGCTCAATATTAGCTAATTGTTTGCTTATTGTTAGCTTAGTGTCAGCTATTAAAATTGGCTTTGATCAGTTTGATTATGATTGAAAATTTTATGTATTAACCTTGACTTTTCCAAGTGATAATGAAATGTAAGTTAAGGTGCTTTTTTTGCTATTCAGTGACTTTAATTACTACATTATGATTAAATTAATAATAATATAACAAAGGCAAGGTTAATAAGCATCATAAGATAATTTGTCTCATGATGTTATTGACTTGACAATGAGTCGGAATATTTGGTGTCTATTGATTCTGGTTTCAACCCTACAGGCTTTGGCTTTTCTTGCTCATTTGATGTTGGTTGGCAAATTGTCAATTAACAGCTTTGTTTGATTTTTAATTTGATCTGCAGATGACATTAGATAATTAAAAAAGTATGACTTGGGATTCAATTGAGTAATATATCTGTGATATTGTTTACTGTCAGCAATAATTCTCATGATTTTATAGTCATAAATGTATAGATTACGAGTCTAAAATGAAATAATTGCATTTTAAAGTCATGCTTTTTTACCTCGAGCAATATCTACATGGTAAATTCACTCTTAATTTTATTGAGTCAAGATTTTCATTTCTCAATATTGAGAAAGACTGAGTTTATTCCAGGGTTTATGAGATTTGTCATGAAAAATTGTGAAATGATCAAAATATTATTTTATGGAAGCCTTTACCAGAAAAGGCTACCAGAATAGATTACTCTTATATAAAGCAATTCTTGTATCAATAACAAGATTAAGATACAGTTTTAAAATTAGCTTACATTAAACTCAAAGCTGATTATAATGAATAAATTATTTCAATTAGTTGGTCATTCGGCTGCTAATCGATGGTTATGTTAATCTATTAACCAACAGTAGTCATAAAAAAGTAAATAACTTTTACTTTGAACTAAATTAAAGAAATGAAGAAGCCAACAGTAAAAGTGAATTGTTGATTTCGTCTATTTTTTGAGCTCTTTTGGCTAATTAATCAATCAGTTGATCTTGAACTGGTTTCCTTAAATTGTCTGTTTAAACAGCGCCAACAATGTGTTGGTACATTAATACACTCACTCTTTCCCTCTTGACTCAGTGAATTGGGTCATTCCAAGAGTGCACTGAAGTATCCGAGAAAGTCAAGGTGAAAATGATTCAAAATAACAATAAACTTAGAAAGCAATTTGATTGCAAATGGACACAATTAGTTTATCTATTGGAATATAATCAATAGATGAAATGACTTTCACTGCAATTAGAGCCCGTGGGAGATTGGTCATCACGAAAAAAGTGTTATGCACAATATCCACTTAATATTGAAGCATTTTAAAAGACAATTATTGGACCATCATTGAGTTTGTAGTGAAAGCAATTTATGAAAGAAATCATGCAAATGAATAGAAATCTAAGAACGCGAACAACTGGCTTACCTCGCAATTTTCTGTTGAGGTCATCTCGTATAGCACCAAACTGAGTAATTCCTGTCTGGTCTTCACTGATGAATTTCTTTTTAATCCAACCTCCACATGCAAAATCGTAAAAATCATCACAAGGAGATACACTTGTATCAAGATTATCCAAAATACGAGCGGCTTCAAGATATGAACATGAAATACACAAGCAATTCACAAATAGGTAGATTTAGTCCAAACATGGAAGATAAACAGAAATTTAAAATTAACAAAATATAATAAAGATGGAGGTAAAATAAAATTACATATTTGATACCTTACCTGCTTTAACACAGCCTGGAGTTAAACAATACTGTTCATTGGATGAGCTTGATAAATACTTTAAATCGTCGGCATCCTTGGCATCCTTGGCAACTATGAAGATTGTTAATGTAATTATCCCGGATAAGATGAAAATGGTTAAACCGATAAATAGTGAAATTAACCGTCTTTCGAGTCGGGTTCGTCGATGCCACCAGTTTGGTTTGCTGTTACACAAGTAGAGATGAGATTAGATAAGAGAAATGACTCAAGGTTTATCTAATGGCGACCAAACAAGTAAAAACGGTTACCATATTTTTGAAAAGAGATTAGCCTAGCGGATTAATTTTAGTGGTAAACAAAAGACAAAGAAAATCTAATGCCATCTCTTATGTTTTAATGTCTTTACAATTAAGTAAAGAGTTGTTGGACAATCAACTTAACCCTAAGTATCTTATGTTTTTCACTCTGTTGTTGTCACATTTGGCTCTTAGTCTTAGCAAGTTTGATTTTCTTACTGTTATAAATGGTTTAATGGTTCAAACATCCGTTTACAATTCACAGTGTACCAGATTCAAAACAACAAGGGATTAACTTACTGAACCAAATCAGATTGGGTGACTGTTTCACGGTTAGTTGATGGCTGATCCATGGCTCACAGTGAGTTATAACAAATGTTCTGATAATGGTGAATACATTGAAAGCAAACTAAATCCTTCTGGCAAGGTATTTTCACAGTGTAAACAAGGTAACATTTTTTAACAACTTGTAAACTGATCTGATTTTAAATTTCAGTTGAATCCTCCAATATTTAATTGAACTGATGAAAAAGCACTGATTTGAAAAATAATTTTTAACTGTCTAATCTAAATCATTTCCTCATCGTTAACAGTGAACCACAGTGATGTTTGATATATTGGTTATTTTACTCTGGTTTGGTTTTTGCTTCTTCATTTTTCAACCTACTCATGGCAACTCGACACAATCAATGTGATGATATTGGACTTGTTTCTTGTCTTGTTTGATTATCCAGGATCAGCACAATTAATTGACCTACACAAAGTTTCAGAAGATCCAATTTCTTGCTCTGGCTACTCATCAAAGTTTCAAGACTAACTCATCAATCAATTAGCTTGTAAGGTATAAAAAGACGCCCATCGTATTTGGATTTTGGTCAAAATTAATTCAACTTACGTTATTATCGAGTTAGAGAGATCATTCATCTTGTATACATTGTAACCATTAGTGGCATTTTCGTTGGTATTTTTCATTTTGATCAAAATTTAAAACACACAATTAACCATGGACACACTGGATAATTTGGTAGAAAGTAAACAAAATTAAACAAAGTGATGTTAACACAGTAAACTTGCAGCAATTGATGGAGTTGTTCACAGTAGAGTAAATTGTGTACGTTTGTTGGTTATTTTCAAAGTAAATTTGCAAAGGAATGTGATGGAAAATATCGATTAATCAACAACACAGGACAGAAAGGAACGGATTAAAATTGGTTGAATCAGATGAAAACATTAATTTGGCGATTCTATAATTTGCACAAGAGAAACCTTTGGAGGTGAAACCTGAGTAGAGTTGGTGCAATGTCGAAGTTTTTTCATCACTTCTAAATCATTGGAAATCTTTCTTTTGTATCATTATGCATGAAAAGACCGAGAAGTAGACAAAAAAGTAAACACTTTCACAATTACACTTGGAGTCAAAGACAAAAGGTTTTAAATCCAACCAAAAAATTGACCAATTGATAACAAAAAAGCACCAGTTGGAATCAGTTAACGGAGGAAAAGTGGCAACAAAAACAATTGGTTTCAAAAATTGTGTGAGCAATGATCAAGTAACTGCAACACCAGCACAAACAAACATTCACATTTCACAATTTAAATGGCTCAATGAATAAATTTCGTAAGGAAAGGGCGTCACTGATAGCCTGCTGGGAGGGATTTTTGGCAAATTACTTGAAATATTATGATCAATCATATGCTATTGTCGTGTGCTGCAGCAAAAAAAATGTATCTGTATTCATTGGCGCTCAGAGAAACACTAATACAGTAGTTGAAGAAAAGATAAGTTGAGTTGATAAAGAAATGGAAACTGAATTACCAATTCAAATTGAATGGACCAAGAAGGAGGTGACGCAAAAAAGAAAGTGAAAAGAGGATGATTGGAAAAGAAAACTTGAATCATTGAGTTTGAAGCACATTGAATGAACAACCATTACTGAAATTGATACCAGTGTTTTCATGGAATCAACAAGAGACTTGGAAATTTATTAAACAATATTCATGATGGAAATTGCTGGTCCAGCCTATGTTTTTAAGCATAGTAAATCTAGGGCTATTACTGAGGTGATCGATGGACAAGAAAACAAAATGATGATAATCTTTTCCTGGTTGACTTGAGGCTGTTTACATGATGAGCTTGATTGAAATTTTGATGACAATTAGGTCCAGGCTTACCGTACTTGCTACAGCTCTGCTGTTTTGTTGGTGTTGCTCTCGGAATACAGAAAGGGTCTAAAGATGAATCTTTTTGCTGGTGGCAGTAAATTTTAAGGATTTCACGATCGTAATCAAAACCAAACATGAAATGAACGCTTTTTTCATGCTGTTCATCTATTCACTTTCTATTGAAAGGTGACAAGTGAAAATAGCGATTCACCAACTTGCGCTTTGTTTGCCGTTTTAGTCTTAAAATGGTGATAGTTGGTTATCTTTACACTCAAAGTTGTCCATTAATATTTGAACAATTTTACAATTTAACTCGCTCCTTTTTTTAATGATAAAATAAGTAAACCTTTTCATTCAAAATTTGATACTTGGTTGGATCTACTACAAGTTTTGCTGCCTTATTGTTAAACGTATGTGTGGTGGACCGTTTGTATGTAATGATAAAAGTGTGTAAAGATTGTGATTTAGGCAAAAGTAAGAGTATTGTGTGCACACTATTTTACACTGTACAGTTGAACACCTCGAACTCGCGTTACTGTAACGGGTTTTCAATGTCATTCAACAAGTAATCATATAACCTGAGGCCATTTATGTATTATACTTTTCATGTTTGCTTCTTTTTTGCTTGTTTGTTTCAATTAATGTTGATAACTGATTCCTCCTTGAAAGATTACTCGATGTTAATAAACTCTTTCTTTCACTCAGTTTTGGTCCGTCATTGATACTTTTGCACCGATCATTAACTTTACCTGTAAAAACAAGCTTTTCCTTGCATTTTTACATCCTTTAATTGTTGAACTTGATCTCTTTGTGATCATCTTTTGTAAAGGTTATTATCATGCCAGTAATAGATGGTCAAAATTGTGACGAGGAAGTGTTTATGATAATCAGATGTTGTCATTTGTTTCCTTCAGCTTTTGTTTTGGTGTAATTTAAGTCCAGATTTTGTGTTTTTTTTAATTGCGCATCTAATTGTTTATTTGAAGAAACTGATTATGAATACATTGTATTATCGTTGTTTTTGTTGTTTCTGGTAATGATGATGATTATGATTAACTGAAAGTGAGCTCAGATTACAACTGATACTGTTAATGGCTTAAAGGAAGCAACTCTAATTGTCATTTGACAATTTTTAATGGACTGTAACATACAAAACTGCCTTTTCATATTCAACACTTTCGCCGTTTATTGTTGTATTGATGGTAATGGTGATTTTTTATTAATTGGTCGATAAAATTTCCAGCATGAAGTGTTGTTTATTGTCGTTATAAGACCATTTGAAGATCAAATCTGATTTCACTTTTTGACAATTAGTCCTGGTTGTTTACGTTTTGCAATATAATTTGGTAAAATTGCTGTTACACAATAAATCTTCTTTTTTACCCAATAATTGTGATTTATATATAACTGATGATCAATATTTCTATGGTAAATATGATTTGGTTAAAAAAAATTATCGATCTATAACCAACCAGATATTGAAATTGCTGTGTTTGAGTGAAACAGAGGGAATTTTCGGGAACCACGGCCTTCCTTGATAAATAACCAATGCTAAATGTGTCCAACTAATGTCTCATCTTAACACAAAGTATAATTCATGCACAGTTATTCAATCAAATTAAGTCGACTATTTTTAATAAACTGAGTTTTGTAGTCGCAAATGGTAGACATAGATGGTGCTAAGCTTGTTACGATTACGAATCAATGTTTTGAGCGCCATCTATTGATTTACATGCTATGAAATGAACTTCATTGATTAGGAATAAAACAGGCTTTTAAGTTTTTTATTTTATCAGTTTTATTCAACACAATAAAGCTTCATCTTCCATTCAAGCAGCACTTGGATCATTCAGTTTCAATTTCCAGAATTCTCACGATATGCAGTTCATTTCTCTCACCTTTGCACAATCGTCAATAAAATCTGAGTAAGATTGAAATTCAAGACTCCAATGAGTTTATTGATAAATTGTGATAAAATACATTAAAATTCAGCTAAAGATTGCTTGTTTATTATTTCAACACCGTAAAAGTAAACGAATGCGCGTATATGTCATTCTGTATCCAAGAAATAGTCTCAATCATCATTATTCGGACCAATAATATCAAGATCTTGACCATCAAGCTTTGAATTCATATCAATTTTTATATCTAACACAGCGCTAGTAGCCGAAGGAGTCTCTGGCGCTGTCACAGAGAAAAGAGAAGCAATCAAAATGCTAAAAAACTGTGAAAAGGATAATTTCGAGCACAATCAATTTTTTCACAATATAATTTATTTTATTGTTTCCTCAGTTGTATCGGTTTCCTTTTATTCTTATTGTTTTTTTATCGAGGGTGGCAGCTCTTCGAGGCAGCCTGTATACTGACGGGTATTTACCTAATAATTGTCTATGAAACGCTATATTTAAGTATGTGTAAGTTAGAAAATGCAAAGATAAACTTATCATGATATGAGAACGAAAAAAAACAATTGATGCTTGCACACTTTTCGGAATTTAGGAATCGTATGATCAAACACAGTTTTTCTCGAGCTTTTGCTGTTTAAAGAGCACTGACTGCAAATGAAAGGAAAGGATTGATCAGCAAACTTGTGAGCAAACATAAACACTTGACTGCTCCATGATAAGGGATTTTGTTTGTTTCAAATGAAGTTCAGTGATTAGCAGATAAGTAAATAAATTGCATAGGATGACTTTTTCCAAAATTCAAGGTAAAACATTTTTCAAAGAGTAAGGCATTTTTAAGGCATAAAAATTACCAGCATACTTTGGACTTTAGGTGATTACAAAAAATCGCAATCAAAGTTTTAATAGAAAAAAGTTCATGAACATAATAAGAATTTCAAGAACGTATAATATAAGTATATAAAGAGAAACGTAGTAAGTGCCCGTTTTTAGGCTAACGGAAGTTATTGGCACTTTCATGGCGAACCCAAGCATATCTCTATGCATAATGCTGAAGTTTTTTGATGAAAACAAAATTTAAAATTATTTTACGGAAATTTCAAACATGAACATTAGATGAAAAAAACTCATGTTTATGATCAGTAATTACCATGATTGCAACCTTAGACTCGGTGATTGACTGAAATGTTCATGTTTGAAATTTAAGATTAACACTTCATGCCGACCCTTGCAAATCCATTAAAAAGTGTCATTCTAGTTTTAATTTTACTATCAATGCAGGTCAATAAATTTCAAGCTTTATTTTCCCAATGAAAGTTAATTTAAGTCCAAAAGTATGAAGATAATTACTGAACAAAAAATGGTTATCTTGCAGATGATAATCACTCAAGAAGCATAAATCGGCAAATAATCGATAAACTGTTTGAAAAAACAAATTTATTTGAGCACCACTTGATTAAAATTCAAGGTTAACTTCGTGGCGACAACGTCTACCTATGAATTTAATCATAATACTTTTCTCATTAAACCAACCTTATTGACTTCAATTGTTCATGCTGGCAGAAAAATATGACTCCATTAAAATGTGTTCATTTAAATTCAGTTACAAGATTCATTCTAATAACAATATTGGTTTCCATATTCAGTCAATCATTTGATTGTAAACCAACAAATGTAAGTAATAACATTATCATAACAATTAATCACATCAAAGATGACTATAACTTTGTCATGGCATTTCATTGCTACTTGAATTTTGTTCAACCATTAGTCTGTGACAATTCTGACCTCGGAACAAGGGAACATCAGTCAGCCAATTGACAATGGCACCAGACCTCAAATTCATTATAATTACACAACTGAATGTACTTCGGGTACGTGTATTACGACCCCAGTAATAGCTAATGATAAACCTTCAATAAACAACGATACCAACAGTCAAGATCGTGAGCGCGCAGTTCATCCACCTGACGGTATGTTAGACAAATTTCAACATATTAACCCTTAAATATTAACTGTTGATTCGTTTTTAATTCATTTCAAATAATTTTGGTAACAATAAAAATGATGATGATCGAAAAAATGGATTTTCCTACAGAAGCATTGTATACAAAGAATGGCAATCCGATCGCTTCTAATTCATCAATAGTTGAGAGTATAAAAGCCGAAGTGAGAGGTTCACTTTCATCACCAACAACCAATAGCACGCTTATACATCCTGATACATCCAATCCATCAGATCAGAAAAATCAAACCGTCTCTGCATCATCATTGGGTATCAGTGAAAGCGAAACAGTCAATGAAAATAACAATTTTACACTAAGTTACTTTGTAGTATTAGGACCTGATTAAATTCTGACATAATCTAACAGCCCTGATATATCCAGTCCATCAGATTAGCAAAATCAAACCATCTCTGTATCATAATTGAGTAACAGTAAAAACGAAACATTCAATGAAAATAACAATTTTACAATAAATCCAACCCAACAACATCTGCATCTACAACAATGGAACCTCTAATAACTCCAGAACCGAACCGAAATTTGACACAGTTACACCCAAATGAAGTAGAGACGAGACAAGAAAACTCAACAATTCAGCCTGAAATTAGCACCACAACAAATTTTGAAGAAGATCCGTCAAATGATCCAAACCCTGATTTATAAGATCAGAAAGTCAAACCACCGATGCTGTATCTTCGTCATCATTGAGGACCAACTAAACTGAACTAAACCATACAAAATCTTGTAAGCATTATTTTCAAAAGTTATAGTTACCAAAGAAAGTAAACAATTTGCCAATTGTGAACAATTCTGATTGACTCTAACAATTGTCTTATTGTTTTGTTTTTGCAACTTTTATTAAAAATTAAACAAATCATTAATATTCTGATAAAATGTAACAATGTAAATCTTTCAACCCTTTGCTATGGAGGCTTAACTTTTCAAACTGGGATTCAATTTGGTCTTTGTTCAAATTGCCTTCAATCATTATGAATCCACTGTAATAATTCATTTGTTTTCATTTTGTTACTCATAAGCCTAACAAATTGTGATTTAAAATGAAAAACAATTGAAAACAAGGTCAAGTATGATCTAAATTGATGAAGATAGAAACAGATTTAATTGTAAAAGTAAGACCGTAAATTTTTTCCCCATTACTATTGATTAAACAATCAAAAATCGAATCATTAGTTGTTTTTATATTTGTTGATAGGGTTGAATGAGCAAACAGCTATGTAAACTGTTTTGGTAGCAACTTGTACCCGGTTTTTGTGCAGTTTATTCCAATCAGTTAAATCACTCCATTCTCATCGATTAAAGAGAAAAGGTTTAAATTAATTTATTTTGAAGATTGTGATCTAAATGAACAATCAAATTAAAAAAATGAAAGAAACAGTTTTATTCCAAGTTGCTTCACGGTATCCCCTGGTTTGAAATTAATAACAGTTAAATTAGCAAGTAGGGTTAACACCTTTCTTGAGAGTTTAAATGTTTATTTGGAATATTGACATTTTTAAATCATGACTCAAATTTATTTTATTCAAGTGAAAAGAGTCAATAACAAACAAACCACAGTTGAAGCAACAGCAATCAATCAATATTAGTCAACAATGGTTTCCAATATTCAGTTCATTACCATTTTCATGGTAAGCCTATTTTTCCAGCCTTCACTACAATATTGTCCAACACTTTATCCACCGCCTTATGGATACTTCATTCGTCCCTGTGGTAATTCATTAGGAGATAATTGCAACATTGATTGTGAGATAGGTTTCGATATTGTTGGACCATCTTACAGAGTTTGTAGGCCCAATGGAACCTGGTCTGGAACAGATACAATTTGTGTTCGTCCATCAATTGAATGTCCAATGTTGCGGATAACCTCGTCTGGTTTAACAGTTCAAGGCTGTCAAAATTTCGCCGGCGGTATTTGTTCATTCCAATGTTCGTCTGGACTAATCTTACAAGGGGAGAGTAAAATCTACTGTAGAACTGACGGAACTTGGTCAGGTGGAATACCGATGTGTCAACGAAGTTCATGTCCACCTCCACCACCAGCACCAATGTATGGATCATATGCCAATGGAATCAACTCATGTCCACAAGTGATTGGTTCCCTTTGTACATATCAGTGTAATCCAGGTTATGCTCTCACTGGATCATCTCAAATTCAGTGTACACCAGATGGTCAATGGTCAGGTTCAGCGCCTACATGTACACCTAGTGTACCCTCTGCTCGTCTTGCCTCGTGTCCTCCTCTTTATCCACCGGCTAATGGGTCCATTTCTGGCAGTTGTGGTCCATCAGTCAGTGTTGATGATACTTGTCGATTTGCTTGTCAATCTAGTTTCCTTCTTAGTGGATCATCACTGTTAACTTGCCAATCCAATGGACAATGGTCATCACCTCCTCCTCGTTGTATTGACTCATTTTGTCCACCTGTAAATCCTTCTTTATCTACTTCAAATATTTATGCCACTGGACAATGTAATCCTGGTTTACCTGGTCACATGTGTAATTTTGCTTGTCCAAGAGGATCTCAGTTACTTGGATCACCTCAATTATTGTGCCAATCTGATGGTACTTGGAATACTGCTGTCCCTTCGTGTCGAAAGCCTAATTGTTTTAATCTTTCTGCTCCTCTTAATGGGCAATTAGCTGGCTCCTGTAGTCCTGGCGTTTTTGGTCAGTCTTGTGATTTCTTTTGTAATCCTGGTTATTCACTAGTTGGTTCTGGTAAATTAACGTGTGAAGCAAATGGACAATGGTCCTCAACGCCTCCAACTTGTGTAATTAATGGATGCTCTGATCTTCAGGTACCTCTTGGTGGTATATTTAGATCAACAGCAACATCGGGTAATTGTCCTGGGTGTCCAAACACTTGTTCAGGTCAACCTGGAGCCATTTGTACTCTTTTATGTGGCCGTGGATTCAGATTGTCATCAAAAAATGGTGGATCAACAACAATGTGTAATCCAGCAACATTGAGATGGGAACCAGAGCCAGCAACTTGCATCCGTGAACGATATGTGCCATCATCGTCATCCGCTTTAATATCATTAACATCAACATCATCAAAAACATCTTTAACAAAAGCCTCTCCATCAAAAGTATCATCTTAATTATTGCTTTTACAATTTTCATCTTTTTTACGACAATTAATTATTTAATTACTTAATGTTAATAAATCGTTTAATTTTTTATTGATTCATTTGATAAATCGACAAAAATTATTCTAACAACCAGCGCCAATTATTATTTGCTATGAGAACCTTTATATTTCTGATGCGTTTGGACGAAAGGATTATTTACAAGGAGATGTTTTTTTCATAAAGAACTACCTGAAATGATTGTTTAAAAACAGAAAGTGAAACTTTAAGTACATCTTCGAAACTTTTATCACCGGTTGGATTAGAAGAGGTGGTTTATTTGATTTCCAGGCTTACGCGTGAAAGATTATCTTTTGGTTCGTGGAGGCCACGACTACATATGAGAAACTCTAGATTTTGGCAAAGTATGAAATAGTAGTTGCATCAATCCTATTTATTGTTTAGATTTAATCTCCTTCATTAGATTTAAAGCACTTCCAGCACGGAACCATGCGATTTGACCATCGTTCAAAGTGTGGTTCAAATGAATTTCTTCCTTCTTTCCATCTTTATGGGTAATGTGACATTTGACAGGCTGTATGCAAATAAAATGTAAAAAATTGATGAATAAAGTAATAAGAAGTATAAATTAAATAGCAAAAATAAATTACCTTTCCAGGTGCGAGATTCTTCAAATCAAGAAGAGAAATTCTGTCATCGGGTTGAATTTTGTCGTAATCGCTTGGGTTGGCAAATGTTAGAGGCAATAATCCTTGCTTTTTGAGATTGGTTTCTGAAGAAGTACATGTGCAAATGATAATTAAATAATTGAATTCAAGATGGTATTTCTAAATACACTTACCATGAATTCGAGCGAAGCTTTTAACAATAATAGCTCTAGCACCAAGATGTCGGGGTTCTAAGGCGGCATGTTCCCTGCTACTTCCTTCACCATAGTTTTCTTCTCCAATAGCTACCCAACTAACGCCTTTTGCTTTATATTGTCTTGCAACTTCAGGAACAGCACCCCAACTTCCAGTCAATTTATTTTGAACTTTATTTGCTTCACCGTTCTCAGAATTGATGGCACTGTAGAAATAAAGAATTTTGAATTTTCGAGATACATGTTTTAGAAATAAATCGAGCCTTTAAATGAAATAAACAAACAAAATATAAAGGTGAACTTACGCAATGAATAAATTATTAGAGATGTTATCAAGATGTCCACGATATTTTAGCCAAGGTCCAGCAGCACTAATATGATCAGTGGTACATTTACCCTTAATTTTGATTAAAATAGGCATTTCAACCATATCTTTACCGTCCCATCTATCGAATGGAGTAAGAAGTTGAAGTCGGTCACTTTTTGGATCAACATCAACTCGGATGCTTGATCCATCACTTGGTGGTGCTGAGTAGGTATTTTCTCCTGGATCAAATCCACGAGCTGGAAGTTCTTCACCAGTAGGCTCGGCGAGTTTAAATTCTTTACCAGATCCATCTTTGATAGAGTCAGTCAATGGATTGAAATCTAGACGACCAGCAATTGCTAAAGCAGTTGTTAATTCTGGAGAAGCAACAAAAGAATGGGTGGCTGGGTTAGCATCATTACGACCAGTAAAGTTTCGATTATATGATGAAACAATAGTGTTCTTTTCGCCCTTTTTAGTGTCCTGTCGATCCCATTGACCAATACAAGGACCACAAGCATTAGCAAGAACAACAGCGCCAAAATCTCTAAAGATTTTGGCTTGACCGTCTCTCTCAATGGTTGCTCTGATTTGTTCAGATCCAGGAGTGACTGTGAACATAGATTTTGTTTTGAGTCCACGATCTAAAGCTTGCTTTGCAATGCTTGCAGATCGAGACAAATCTTCGTAACTGCTGTTAGTGCAACTACCAATAAGTCCGACTCTAATGTCCATTGGCCAACCATTCTTTGCAGCAACCTCTCCAAGCTTGGAAATAGGAGTAGCAAGATCAGGAGTGTAAGGTCCATTAACATGTGGTTCAAGTTCGCTAAGATTAATCTCGATAACTTGGTCATATTCAGCGCCTTTATCAGCTGTTAAGAAGTCTTTATGTTTCTCAACTTCGTCAGCAATATCTTTACGCTCAGTAGCAACTAAATAATCTCTCATCCGTCTATTATAAGGGAATACTGAAGTTGTAGCACCGATTTCGGCTCCCATATTACAAATGGTACCCATACCAGTACATGAGATAGCATCGACACCAGGTCCAAAGTATTCGACAATTGCACCAGTTCCACCTTTAACAGTGAGAATTCCAGCAAGTTTGAGGATGACATCTTTAGGAGAAGTCCAACCACTTGGTTTACCGGTGAGATGAACTCCAATGACTTTGGGACATTTAAGCTCCCATGGGATGTCTGCCATAACATCAACAGCATCGGCACCACCAACACCGATACATAAACCTCCAAGACCACCTCCATTGACAGTATGACTGTCAGTACCAATCAACAGGACACCTGGGAAAGCATAATTTTCCAGGACAATCTACATAAAAGGATTTTTTTAGAAAACAGCAGTTTCACAAGAATATTGAACCCAGTTCACTAACCTGATGAATGATACCAGATCCTGGCATCCAAAAGCCAACACCATATTTTGCGCTAGCAGTGCTCAAGAAATTGTAAACTTCTTTATTCATTTCTTTAGCTCTCTGCAAGTCTTTGACACCGTCTATTTGAGCTTGAATAAGATGATCACAATGAATGGTAGATGGGACAGATACTTTGGGTAATCCACTGGAAATGAACTGTAACATAGCCATTTGAGCCGTTGCATCTTGCATAGCAACCCGATCAGGACGAAGTTTAAGATATGAATTTCCTCGTTCAATATCTTGTTCAGCTGGATTATCAAGATGCCCATAGAGAATCTTTTCAGACAAGGTCAAAGGTCGATTCAGCCTATTATTCACTATCTTAAGGTTATCCTTGTATTTACCGAAAGGAATATGATCCTTGTCCAATCGACTCATAGCCACCTGAAAGCAAATAATTAAGTGCGATTGAGTTAAATTAGATTGTTAGTCCCAACAATTGTTAATAGCTTAAACACTTAATAAGATAGCTTACCATGCATTGTGGACTAGAATGTAACTTGGCCAATTGAGTTTTAACCGAAAGATAATCAAGACCCTGTGGATAAAAATAGAAAGAAAAAAATCAGACACCAAATCATGAATCATGTTTTAAACAATTAAGAGTGAATTATGTAGACTATTGTTTTGCTGTAAAAGAGATCAATTAAGAAAGTCTGTAGCCTAAAAAAATAATTGCTAACAAATTGGAAAATTCATCGTTTGAATAAATAACCTTGATTGTTTTTGTAAATGTGAACTTTTGGTAAACAAGGTTAACGATGATAAAATATAAGATAGCAAATGAATAGGACAAAAATTGTACCGATTAACGAATTCCGCAAACAAACGTACCTTTGAAGAGACAAGACGTTTAAGAAGAACCATGGTTGGAAGATAATTCAATTAACTTAATGAATTTAAATAAGTATTAAAATAAAATTCAACTTGAGCAGACAAAAATTAAAACACTGTAATTTTGTGAAGAAGATTCATCGAATGAAATGTGTAAACATGTGATCGAGAGTTGCTCCTCCTACTTCCCAAGGACAATCAGATTTGGTGCAAAAATTGATCAATCATTTTGCACCATTAGAGCTATAATTTGATGAAATGGCAAGAATTTGAAATTAAAAGTGCATTTAGATGACAAATTTAATAAAGCCTCGTATAATTAGACAAAGATGGTGCTAATCTTCAAAAATCTTGAATTTTAATATGAAGATTTCAATAAATACAACGAATGACAATTTTTTTTAAAAACAGAAATATTTAGAGAATATAAATTTTGACTTTGGGGTGATGAGTTTTTTACGCTGTAATAGTAAATTTAAATTGAAAATATGGCAAAGTACAAAATAACGTTGATTTATAGATTGAGGAAGCTTTGTTCAGCATCAAGTCCGTCCAAGTCTGTTTTGTTTGCATCCGAAGGATTGCTGATTAGTTCAACATTGTCACTATCACCATGATGCTCATTTTTATCATAGATAATAAAGTTGTTGGATGTTCCTGGAGCCATTAGCATTTTAACCATTGAAACATAAAGCTCAGCATCGAATGACTCGAACAACGATTCAGGTAGCTGATCTAATCTGTCAGCTTCCATGGCACCTTTTCCTTTGACTTTGCCTTCAACTTCACACCATGTTTCTAATTCTAAGATACCAGAGATCTGTGGAAATAAGAAAGATAAATAAATAAGAATGGACATAGAATTGTTACATGAAATAAATTAATTACCGGTTGCTTCAAGAAGACAATGACATTTTGGCCGGCACAGTCTTTAAGACAAAATTTCTTGCCAGATGGATCAACCTGAAATTATAAAGGAATGAATAGTTAGATAAAATACCTGATATTTAATATTTAACAAGAAAATAAAAGATAAAATGGTTGAAAAGAAATTGAAAGAAGCAACTTACACTAGCAACTCGGCCCAAAAGTATCACGCTTTTACCAAATTGACTTTGCATGATATCAGAAACAATTCTTGGGCGGTATTCAGGATTCATTCTTGATAATTATCAGTTGATTGTTGGTTACAAAGCACAAAGTAAAAAAATAAATGTTAAATTCAACCAAAGAAAATCAAAACTTAAATTGTAAAATCTAACAATGGATTGTTCAATGTTAGCTAAATATTTGGCGCTTTTCGGTTGAGGTTATATGTACACAAAGATACTATCCGATATCTGTATCTGATACCACCATAATAACTAACAATTGTAAATTTTTCGTTTACTGAATAGAAATGCCTTAATCTGAAGTTGGTTTAAGAATTTTTGAGCATTTTAATGATGATGATGAATTGAAAAAAGGATTTAAATAATAATTTAATAATGCATTGAACTGATCTCAAATCAGTCTAACAGATATCTGTTTCAAATGCTGCGGTAAAAAAATTGCACTCGTCTAAGTTTCTAGAAACAAAAAATTTATCAAAACTAGAATCGAACCCTGATCATAACCTTTGATTCACTACACTCTAACCACTGAGCTACAAATTAATTTTAATTTAAGGTAAAATTTATTAACGCTATTCTTCAAGCAGGCATCGGTAAATGAAGTCAATGCGTTAAACTCGTTACTCTGGCGTTAGGTTACTTTAATGTATGCATTCTTTGAGTGTGATTTAATAGAAATTGTTCAAAAATTAAATTTTAATCCATTATTAAACTATTATTTGAATCCTTTTCATTCAACATCATTATGTGTACGGTTAACTTCATAGTTAAAGATACACAGATTTGTGTACATATAACCTGTTCCGCGCTTTTCACAGCAAAAACAGAAAAGAGTACAAAAAGAATCATGAAGATGGCGTTCAACATTTATGCTTTTTAAGCTTTTTAAGCTTTTTAAATTAAATTAAATTACGATCAGCTATATTTGCGAGTGTTTAGCTACGATCTAACAAAATCAAATGATCTGTGCATCAATTGGTTCCATCATTTAGTTCAATTTTCCATTTATTCCGTGATTAAAATCTAGTTTTAAAAATGATAAGCACTTACATCATATGGAGCTTTAACTTGATAGCTATTCTCCTTTTATAATATTATAACTTCTGAATAAAATTGAATACAATGTAACTTAAACTGATGATACAAATAATAATTAAGGAATTAAATGATGAGTTGAGATAATTCTAGATTAACCAAAAAATATCAAATAAATACGACACACAAGGTCCTCTAATTGTCATTAAGTCTTGAATTTTTATTCAATTACCTTAGCTCAAATTGTAATTATCTAACCTATTAATTTTAAGTTTAGATTTTCAAGCTTCTTCTCTAACTCTAACAAATGTAAATCAAATGTATAATCATAACTATTAATTGGAATAGCTTTTTCTTTAATTTGCCTTTCTTATATTGTAATGTATTCTTAATTTCATCTGTTCAATGAAAATATGTTACTGATGTATCTGGACAGATTTAAACTCATTTTCAATCTTTTTAAAATTATTCATCAAAATTCTTACAAAAAATGTTGATTTCAAATATGAATGAAAGATTGGAAACAAAACCATTGAAAACACATTTGAATTTATTCATTCCTCTTTACAAGAAATTGCTTCGATCTTGAATCAGCAATGTAATTGTAAAGCTTGATAAAGCTCACTATTAAGAAGCTCAAATTTCATTTCCTAGATGAAGATTTGATTAAATGCTTATGAAAAGCGCAAATATGCTTTCCAGTTAAATTAAGCGCCATTTCTTTACGTATTTTGTCTCCACCTACTCTGCAGAAACTTTTTATTCTGCCTGTACATTATTGTATTGATCAATTTTGAACATCAGGAAAACATTTTTGCTCATTTGGATACTATTTTTTGAATTGAATTTGTGATATTTGTTTTTAATTTGTGACTATTTGGTATTTATTTAACAATTGTTTATTTAATAATTTATTTAAAATGTCAGAGTCTCCAAGAGACAAAATTTTGCGTTTGCGAGGTTTACCCTGGCAAGCTACGCGAGAAGATGTTGTTTCGTTCTTTTCAGGTAAATTGTTGCTTAATTAACTGATGAATTGATTTGAAAGTGATCTGTTTTATGATCTATTTCAATATCTATTCAAGTAAATGTCATCATCTTTCGTTTCTTCTGTTGCTAAACATTATATTCTTGCTATGTTTTTTTACCACTTTACATAGAAATAGCTTCTCTGTTTTGGGTTACTTTGCTCTTTTTTGCTTTTTATATTTACATGTTTATTATTACACTTGCTTATAATCTTTTTACATGTCTTTCAAATTTAGATTGCCGAATAAAGAAAGGAGTAAATGGAGTTTATATGACATTATCAGCTTTGGGTAGACCTTCAGGCGAAGCCTATGTTGAAATGGAAAGTGAAGAAGATGTATCAAAAGGTCTAGAGAAACACAAGAAAAATATGGGTTCTAGATATATCGAGGTTTTCACTTCAACTCGAAAAGAAATGGACTGGAGTTTAAGAAAAAACGGACCAACTAAGACTGATATTGACCCAGCATTAGATGGTTATGTTCGGCTTCGAGGTTTACCTTTTGATTGCACAAAAGCGGACATTCACGAATTTTTTAGAGGTATGTAAAGAGTTTTAGATGCATTAAAAATCCAAAACAAAATGTGCGTTAAAGAAAGATTTTCGAGAGATCCTGTCAATAATTCCAATTCCACTCCAATAGATTGTCATCTAATCTTAAACATTAACTGTCAATATCAAAACTTTTATCTTTTTTCGTGCTTTTACTAATACTTGTCAATTTTAGCACAATCTTTGATCTTTCTTTTTCGCTCATTTTGTTATCATTCCTGCAATTACATGGATGTACGTGTATGTTAGCATAACTTTGATAAACATGAAAACAAATTTATCATTGGCGTATCATGGCTTTAAAATATGGTTTAGAATCAACGCTATCTTATCTCAGCTATCATTAACTAGAATGTTTTACGACCATTCATATGACAAGTGCTATGTTATTCAAAATGTTCGCTTGAGTCAATTAGTATTCATGTTATTCACATCTTTGTAAGTGTAAATAAAAGTGAAACATCTGCTAACCTCCTATCCTTATATCTGTTTTAAAAGGGTTATCAATAGCGCGAGATGGAGTTGTGTTGCCGGTTGACCATCAGGGAAGATCATCTGGAGAAGCCTATGTACAGTTCACTTCTCGGGAAACTGCGGATAAAGCTATGGGGAAGCACAAAGAAAAGATCGGGCACAGGTTGGAACATTCACCCCTGACCTCTCTATCCTTACCTAAATCCCATGCTATTACAAAAAAGGATCAATTTAGTCTTTATGTAACCCAAAGGGTGGCAATTTATTATAGTTAGCTATTTCAGGGAATTACGTAAATTAGTGCCACTCTATGAAAATATTTCTCAAATCAGTATAATCCACGTCTCATGAATGAATGTTATTAAGTTTTAGCTAATATTTGCTAACTTTTGGCTCCAGCTATTATCTCATTACTATGCGCAACTATTTTAAATGTTTGCTAGTTACACATATTTATTTTTCAAGAGCAAATTAGCCATGATCTAATAATTGATTGCATCCTTTTAGCATTTGTATGATTCTAAATTGAAATTTAACTCCTGATTGTATTGACTAAAAACTTAACCTGTTAAACTTCCTTTCACCTTCCTTGGAAACACATGTCTTAAAAGTTTATTATATGTTGCTAACCCATTTTTGTGGATTTTAAAATTGTTCAAACTCAATTTAAATTACCTTCTGTTTGCATTTCCTTAGATACATAGAAATTTTCAAAAGTTCACCGCATGAATTTCTAGCGATTCGTAATCAACAGCAAGGATTCATGGTGGATTCACGACCTTCACATAGTGGAAGAAGCGGTGGTGGGTATGGTTCCTCTGATAATTATGGATCTCATGATCCTCCTCATCCACCATCAAAAAGGAATTATTATCTGTCGAGTAACCGCTCTGCTCCTTATGATCGAAACTATAATAATCGTTATCAATCAGGAGGCTACTGGGGAAGCGGTTCATCAAGACCACCTCTCTCTGAGCTGGGATTCAGAAGGCCATATAGCGCTGCCATGGATGATTCTGACAGAGGTTGGTTCTCTTGTTTGTTCCGCTTCGTCCAACAACCCTTAAGTCAACATCCATTCTCATGTTCAATTTACAAATCTATATTTTCTCATCTCATCCCTTTTCTGATTTAGGTTCAAATAAAAGATTTGCACGTCGTGATTCCGAGCCGGACAGCTCTTATTGGGATAAATATGAGCCATCACGTCACATGGTTCACATGAGAGGATTACCGTACAAAGCAACTGAAGAAGATATTGAGAAGTTTTTCCTACCTTATGTGCCAATTTTCATCAAAATATTATTCGATGATCTCGGTAGACCTTCAGGAGAAGCTGATGTGGAATTTTCTACTCACGAAGAAGCCTCGGGTGCCATGAGTAAAGATAAATCAAATATGGGTAAATCATTATATTTATTACTCATTCAAGTTCAACTAATAAATCATCAAAATTAATTATTGTTTTTTATCTTCTCTACAGAATTAAGGTACATCGAGCTATTCTTACGATCTCGACCTTCCTCCAGCTCTGATCAAAGCTATCAATCCAATCAAGGTGATTCATCAGATCATTCATTTACATTCGCTCAACGCTACTCAAATTCAACTCATCGCCCTGCTCCAGCACATTCATACACACCAAATAACTACTCTGGCTTCGGTTCAGGCTCTGGATCTGGTTATCATTCAGGTCACAGTGGAAATTATCGAATGGGATCTTCTAATCAAATGTCCATGAGAGAATTTCTATCTGAACGAACCAAATGATATAATTTTGAAATGAATCATTTGAAAGCAAATTTACTGAATATAAATTGTAATACAAATGCCTTGCTGCTGTTTTAGGTGACCAAAAATTTTCAAAAAGACAAAAGTTAAACACAATTTACCCAAATTAACCGCGACAACCAACCAAAAACAATTTCACCGATATTCACCTCGAATGATTTTTTCAGCTTCTTTTCCCAATCATCAGTGGATGAGCCAAACATGTAAACATTTGCACCAAGTTAATTGAAATGAATCAAAGGAGATCATCTTAAGGCTGATTCATTTAAACTTGGAAAATTTCTCTCTTTCAATCATATCTTCACAATTCACCTACTTTTTCTTCCATGACTATAAAATTTTCAATTTCTATTATTTAATTCAATTCCGATCTTGTCAATTCTCCTTTTTTCTGTTTTCTTACATTTTGATTCTCATAGGCTCTCAATGAGTCAGGAATATCAAAATATTTTCTGTTTCATGTAATGGTTCCTGACCAATGGTAATAACAATGATACAAAACATGAATAATATTGAGGATATTTATGTGCCATTATGGTGTTTAATCAAAAAGATGATACAAACAATTAGATTAAATCAATCATTTTTACGTCTTTTACTACATTATTTATTCATTTTCCTACCTTTTAAACATTAATGTCTATTCTGGTTGATTGTCAATCTAACCATGGCAAGTTCAAGGTAGAATCAACCATTAACTTCAGAGTATTCAATACTTCTAACCTCCCAACAATAATTGTAAAAATGACCCGTTAATGGTTAAATAAATTGTTTGCCGAAAGTATCTAATTTTTTGTCAAACAAAGAGATTTACAATTACCTTCCATAAAAAACGATGAAAGACGTTTTGTTGAAATGAGGTTCAAAACACAATGAAAGTCTCTCATTGTAAAACATGTCAACATTGAATGATGTCATTTGTATTTAGTAATGAATTTACATTCAATTAAAACCGATGATTGAGCAAAAGCCGAGTTCAGTGAATAAATTAAAATTAAATACGAATTTCAAGGAATTAAAATTGTTAATTTAACATTTAACTTTTACTTGACTCGACTCAACATTACAAAATTTCAAATACAAATTGAAGATTGAATAGCAATCAGAAAAAAACAAATATCTTTTGAGAATCAATTTACGATTCAGAATACAATTGTCGCCTTCTATTATTGAATTGGATCACAATGAAATCTAATCAACCTACACCTAATAAACAATCAATCAGGAAAAGGTAATAATAATAGAATCAAAAGGTTTGCTGTCTACAGGTGAATCCATGAAAGACAGACTTTGGATTGGGTTAATTAAATAAAGTTCCAAAACGTCTGAATAGCTGTCACAATTAAATGTCACTTTTGTTTTCAAATTAATCCTTATTTGAATAACTTTGTTCCTAAAATAAAAACAAACACGAATCAATGAAATCACCATTATAAATAAGTCTTCAATGACAGTTTATCCAGTAAATTGTATTATTGAAATGACATCAATAAACTTGATCAATAAAAATATCTTTTATTATTTGTTTTGCTTCGAATGGATAATTGTTTGCAATAAGATCATTAAGTAAACAAACGATGATTTAAATTGAATATTTCAATATCCAGGGGATCATTTTTGATTGATGAAATCAGTCAATAAGCTAGATTTACGTTGAAATCAGAGGTCCAATGTTTACCGTAAACAGCATTAAAATTGATATATTTTCCAAGATGAACTGAAAGGAAACAAATTTGGATTTAAGTCAACAACAATTGTATTTGAATCAGATCTTACGAATATGGAAAAGGTTTTCTCAAGAGTAAAAAAGTCGCCTATTTTGACACCGTTGTATGGTCCAGCAACTCGATCCATGATCTCCAAAACCTGGAAGGCAAAGTCAAACTCATCTGTAGCATAAATCTTTCAATAGCATTCGTATCCTAATAAACTAGTTTTATTGAATAAATAAATTATACTTTACCTTGCTCATTGTATTTACTGAAAATTTATTCATAATCGTTAGTTGATGAAGCCTAAATGTTAATCTGTCAAGCTAATATTAGAAACTCGAAGTTAGCTTTGATACAAACAATTGATTTGAGTGCATTGAATACCTCTGTGATGTAATTTCCGAAAACAAAACCAAAGAATCCAATAGTCGGAAGAATAAAGATACCAATGATTGCGAGTAAATTGGCCAGAAAATTACTGTAAACTCGAACAATAATCCCAAGGAAAATGTAAACATCACCTGCTGTAGCATAGACAAAAACATAGCTAAGCATTACATATCGTAACTTGGATGCCATCAACTCAAAGCTATTGAGACGACGGGTAATTAACAGACAAAATTGTTGAATATCTTTTTCGGTGTATAAAATGTCCTTAGTTTTGTTTAATATCAAGTCAGCCGAATCGAGTAAATCAAACAATCGAAACAGATGAAAGACTAGAGTACACAAAATATACCAGCCAAATCCTATGATTGAGTTCAAAAGGAAAGTAGCAGGAAAGACAAGGGTAAATGACCAGAGAGTACCGAAAAAAAGCCAATCTTGGAATCTTGTATGTCCAAGGATTGGCCAGTAATGGTGTAAAAAACCAAATTGTCACAAAAATAGGAACCACTTTCATCACATAGCAGAAAATAAGAGAGAAGAAATATATGGTCAATCGAAGTCGTTTAATGTTACGATTATTCATACGCAAGTTAAACAGGTTGAAGCCATCGCGGTAACCCTTCCATATGGATAGTACTTCGAATCGACCTTTGGCTTCAAGGCATAATATCCATTCTCGCCAAGTAAACATTATTGCAATGGCCATTGAAGTCCATGTAACAATGCTTGTCGATCTTTACTTCGAAATAGAGGATCTCCAAGATAAATGGCGATAATGTCGTTGGTATTGAAAACGAGTCCAGCAATTCTGAACACATTAACCAGTGAAGTGATTGCTATGAGCCAGTCCAAAAATTTAAGGCGACGATATCCAAATGCGTTTACAGTTTGAATATTTGTTTGATTCAAACCTTTACGGACAACTTGAAAGACAATCGTCAATCTTTCTGTTCGTCTAATCAAATCGCGAACTTTTGAATCGGAAATTGTAATTAAATAAGAAAAAATTTGCTGTAAATTTTTCAGAAAATAGTCTTGATGTCTTCTGTCAGTACTTTTAGTAACCATTGTTATTTGCTTTTAACTAAATGAAAATGAAACTTATGCAACAGTTATTGAAAAATCTCCCAATATTGCTAAGAAACGATCATTATTCAGTCTTTATGATTTGAAATCAAGACAGAAATTGAAAAATATTAAAAGCAAAGGTAAACCTTCTTGTTAAAATGAGGATTCATGTTTCATCTATGCTGGAGATTCAGAATGAGAAACGTTCTTTCCATTGTAATAAAGGAATGAATTGCTTATTTAACGATTTAAACTTGAAAAAGTTTCAAAGATGCGAGTTAATCGAGGAAAGTCAAATTGAGCTTTAACGTCTTTTTAAGGGAATGTTAGAAATTCAAAATTTCTACTGAGCTTTCAGTTCTTGCCATAAGAATCTTTATATTTCAGATCAGTAATATACGTTTGTTTTTAAATTGGCCTACCCGCTATCTAAGTCCCAAAACTACGTTAGTAGTACCAAATAAAAGATAAACATCAATGTACGCAAAATGGTCAGAGTAAAAGATTCAATGCTTTTTATTTTTTATTTTGTTTTAGATGATTGTTTTAAAATAATATCTTAAAGAGACACAATTAATTGTTATCGAACAATCAAATAAATCAGAATTGATCAGAAAAACTCTAGAATTATAAGTGTACTTATTTTAAAATCGATTGTGATACTTTAGCCGAAAAAGCAACAAAACTAAGCCCGTAAAAGTTAATTTCTTATGCTTTCTCGGATCTTTACGGAATTGGCTTCTACCTTATAAGCTATGTTTTGTTTACAATAAAAATCGAAAATCGCCCATTACTACACAGCGGCCATTAAACACAGAAATCAGAGAAAGATGAGCGTTCAAATAAGAGGTCTAACGTTGACCGTAAACAGCATTAAAGTTGATATATTTTCCAAGATGAACTGGAATGAAACAATTTTTATTTTAATCCACATCAATCATTATTAAAAAACGTCTTACCAATATGAAGAAGGTTTTATCGACAGTGATAAAGTCTCCCACTTTGACACCGTTGTATGGTCCAGCAACTCGATCCATGATCTCAAAAGTCTGGAGCAAAGACAAAGACAAACCATTCTCTATAATACATCTTTTTGTAATACCGGTATTTCCAACCCCATAAAATACCGAAATTGTTAAAAATTCAATAAATAAATTTTACTTTACCTTGCTCATTGTATTCACTGAAAACTTACGCATAATCGTTATTTGATGCAGTCTAATCGTTAAACTGTCAAGCTAATGAAATATATTGATAAATGCAAACAAAAATCGATACTGGATAAAATTTCGGTAGGATTGGTTACCTTTGTTATTAAATTTCCCAATATTAAACCGGAGATTCCGATAGCCGAAAGGCCGGAAATTCCCATAATTGCAAGCATATTTGCTAGAAAATTATTGTAAATGCTCACTATAACTCCAAGGAAAATATATACATCAGCTAATAATGAGTAGACAAAAACCTTATACAACAAAAGGTATCGTAACTTGCGAGAAGCCAACTCGAAGCTGTTGAGACGACGGATTATTAATAAACAAAATGATTGAACATCCTTTTCTGTGTAATTGATGGCATAAGTCTTGTTTAATAAAGAGTCAGCTCTATCAAGTAAATCGAGCTGAAAGGTTTGTGAGCAACGAAGAGGCCTAACTTAGAAGACTGCACAACTTGCTTTCATATCAAGTTTGAAATTCGTATCATGGATAACCATCCACACGTTGAGTCTTCCCAAATTCTTGTTACAATTTACACTACTGAAGATCTCATAAGAGATGATGAAGATAGCTAGAGCTATGATTCAAAACTATTCGGGGCTTTACCCTTGTATCGCGAAGATTTAAGGTTTTGAATGATTAGATTCACAAAGTATAACAATAAGAACTCATAAGAGTTGGAACTTGAGTAAGTTAATTGAAATGAAAAGGATTGAAATACTTGAGAATAGAGTTTATCTGTAACTTACTTTAATGAAATTTAAGATTCAAAAATAGCTTCAGAGAGCTTAAACAATTTAGAGTTTTAAGTAAATTAAGAGGTTGAATTGAACTGTTTTGTGGTCAGTTGACAATTAAAGAAGATATCTTAAGATATTCATATTTATCAAGAAGGAGAACAAAGAAAATGAAATTGGTGGGAAAATTAAGAAAGATATTAAAATTGTCTGTCGATGTTTGTCTAATTTAGGTTCTTGTGCAAAATTAACAATTAACACTAAAAAGGCTATGACGCCACTTTTTAGGTATCTTTGTTACCCTTGACAGTATTGTCTTGAGACAATATCTTGCCCTGATTGGTAACTGTAGCCTTTGCTAAGGCAAAAGGATTAGCAGTCACAAGTTGAGATAAGCTATGAAAAAGAAAGGGAAAAAGGGTTCTCTTTCTTTTGTGCACTAATTTTGAGCTTGAAATTTAACTCTTGTTTTGACCAGGTTTTAACCATATTGTGGTCAGATTTTCAGGGATTAACAGCTTTTGAGAGCTTCACCTGAAATACATATGATTATCTATTAGACAAACAAAGAAGTCAAGAACTTAGAAATATATGAATGAAATTGCTTTGGCAATGAATACAAATTTAGTTTAAACAATTAAATGAATTAAAAGAATTAAGGTTAAAATTAAAACAATTGGAAATACTGAAATTGAATGAATGAATGAAAGCTTTTAAGAGCTAACTTATAACTGAAACTAATGAAAATTGAATAAATGAAAAGCTTTAAAGGGCTGAAACTGAATTGAAAACAAGGTCTTGAGCAGTTAAGAGAAGACCAATTTCTCTACCCAACAGAGCAACCGAAACAGATGGAATAAAAACGTACAAAAAATGAACCAAGCGAACCCGTAGAGGGATTTTGAAAGGAAAGTGATAGTAATGATGAGTGGAACTGTCCAGATAGTACAATAAAAAGCTAATCTAGGAATTTTGTAAGTCCAAGGATTGATCAGTAATGGTATAAAAAATAGAAATGTCATAAAAATAGGAACAATCACCATCACATAGTAGAAAATAAGAGAGAGTAAATATATGCTGAATCTAAATCTTTTGATGTTCCGTTTATTCATACACAGTTTATCTAGGCTAGCACCATCACGGTAATCCTTCCATATAGATAGTATTTGTAATTTGCCTTTAGCTTCAAGGTATAATATCCATTCTCGGCTAGTTACCATCATTACAATAGCCATTGCGCACAATGCTAGACAAGTTAAACGATCTTTACTTCGCAACAAAAAATCCCCAAAATAAATGGCAATAGGTTCATCAGCATTGTGAAAGAGCACAAAAATTCTCAAAAGATTGGCCAAAGAAGTCAAGGCGATGATCCAGTCTACTGAGTTAAGGTGACGATAACCAAACTTGTTTACATTTGGAATTTCAGTTTGATTCAGACCATTGCGAACAACTTGAAAGATAATTGTCAATCTTTCTGTTCGTCTTACTAAGTCGCGAACTTTTGAGTCAAACTCATGTGAATCAGGAATTGCTATTGAATCAGATAAAATTTGTTTAAACTTTAAAAAGTAGTCTCGTATTTTAATAGAAACGCTTTTTTCACTTATAGCCATCACTCCTTTTTTACTGATTAAAGTGAACAAGCTTGAAGCTTTTGAATTGAATAGCATGCGAGTGATATTCAACTCTGCAAGTTAAAGTGTAAATCACGCAATGATCAATTATTCATAAACTAAACTATCATAAAGGCTTTTTCAATAACAATCAGTCATATATTATATTCTATTGAGTCGGTATCAATATACGCAAATTGATTTCTATCGTTTCGAATACATAATTGATTAGTTGATTATTATGAAATCGCGATTCAATGTTTAGTTTACATATCATTATACCAGATAGCACTTTTGATGAACGAATTCGATCAATCAGCAACATCTAAATTAGTGATCTAACGTTGATCGTAATTACCAGGTTATCCAGGATAAACTAGAAAAATAAATTTAGATTTCATTCCATAACAATTATGCTTAGATTAAATCTTCAATATGGCCATTAGAACCCTTGTGCCCAAAGGGTAATCGATCTTTGCTGCAGAATGAAGGATCTTTTAGATAAAAGGCAATATTGTCATAAGTATGCAACAGTAGCACAATAAATCTGAATACATTGACCAAAGAAGTGATTGCAATGATCCAGTCTATCAATTATATTCGACGAGAATTCAAATTCACCCACAGCGGGGATGTTAGCTTTACTTTTGATCGCAAACTTATCAAATTCGCTCGAATCAGAAATTGCAATTCAATAGAAAAACTTTTTCGAAAAAGTGGTTTTGCTGCTTTCTGACTGACTTATTTTACCGACTCCAAAGCCATGGACCTTAATCAGGCGCTGAACCTGCACATCATTGTTTTCTTGTTCGTCTTATGATAAAGACTATTATGGTGAAATAACTTCTAGCCCACGATTATATCGATATTTGCTGGATACAGCTATCATCGATAACCAAAAGACAAGCATCGATATGTTTAGTTTCTGAATCTTCTGATGCTATTCGACTCATTTCAGTGTTTTTTACGTTTTTGGTTATCAATAGCATGTAACTTTTCCTTCAAATTGAGATATGCAGCAGTAATTTGCAAGCAATCCATTGTGGTAAAACAACAAATTTTTCATCTTGAGGTTACAAAGTCAGTAGTCGCAAAACAAGCTGTAAAATTGTACAGTTACAGTATTTATTGACAAGAAAGGTAAAAAAAACCTAGCACACAGAACCCATGAATCTTGCAAAAGAAAAATGGTAATATTAAGAAACATTTTTCTGGGTTTTCAGCCGCTAATCGTCTGTAAGAGATAAACGACTAGCGATAGTGTTCTGCTCAATCGATTCGACTATCGATAAAGCAATGATGCGTGATACTCAGTCCAAAAAAGAAACAACACTGAAATCGAGAATCACCCATCACTACGCAGTGACCATGAAGAAACACAGAGCTCTGAGCAAGGTGAGCGATCAAATAAGAGGTCTAACGTTGACCGTAATTAGCATTAAAGTTGATATATTTTCCAAAATGAACTAAAAGAAAACAAATTTAGATTTCAATCAACAACAATTAAACCATGCTATAAAATCTCACCAATATGAAGAAGGTTTTATCGACAGTGAGAAAGTCTCCTACTTTGACACCGTTGTATGGTCCAGCAACTCGATCCATGACCTCCAAAGCCTAGAGAGAAGAAAAATTATTCTTTATAATCAAACTTTGCGTAATATTTCTAACCCCATGTGATACCGAAATTGTTTGAAATTCAATAAATAAACTTTACTTTACCTTGCTCATTGTATTCACTGAAAACTTACGCATAATCGTTAATTGATGCATTCTAATCGTTAAATTGTCAAGCTAACGAAATATATTAATAAATGCAAACAAAAATCAATATTGAATGAAATACCTTATAATTGATTACCTTTGTGATTAAATTTCCCAGTATTAAACCAGAGATTCCGATAAGACAAAGAATATAAATGCCCAAAATTGCGAGCATATTTGCCAGAATATCATTATAAATTCTTATAATAACTCCAAGGAAAATATATACATCACCTAATAATGAGTAGACAAAAACATTATACAACAAAACATACCGTAACTTGCGAGAAGCCAACTCGAAGCTGTTGAGACGACGGATTATTAATAAACAGAATGTTCGAACATCCTTTTCATTGTGAATAATGACATTGGTTTTGTTCAATAAAATGCCAGCTCTATCAAGTGTATCGAGCAACCGAAACAGATGAAATTCATATGTACACAAAATAAACCAGCCAAACCCAAAGAGAGAGTTGACAAGGTAAGTGATAGTAATGACAAGTGGAACTGTCCAGATAGTACCATAAAAAGCTAATCTAGGAATCTTGTATGTCCAAGGATTAGTCAGTAGTGGTGTAAAAAACACGATTGTCATAAAAATAGGAACAATTATCATCACATAGCAGAAAATAAGAGAGAGCAAATATATGCTGAATCTGAATCTTCTGATTTTTAGTTTATTCATACAGAGTTTATCCAGGTTAGCACCATCACGGTAATCCTTCCATATGGATAGTACTTTTAATTTGCCTTTAGCTTCGAGGTATAATACCCATTCTCGTGCGGGTAGCATTATTACAATAACCATTGCACACAATGCTAGACAAGGTAAACGATCTTTACTTCGAAATAATGGATCACCAAGATAAAAGGCAATAGGCTCATCAGCATTGTGAAAGAGCACAAAAATTCTCAAAAGATTGGCCAAAGAAGTCAATGCGATGATCCAATCTACTGAGTTAAGGCGACGATAACCAAACTTGTTTACATTTGGAATGTCAGTTTGATTCAGACCATTGCGAACAACTTGAAAAATAATTGTCAATCTTTCTGTTCGTCTAACTAAGTCACGAACTTTTGCGTCAAACTCATGTGAATCAGGAATTGCTATTGAATCAGATAAAATTTGTTTAAACTTTAAAAAGTAGTCTCGTATTTTAATAGAAACGCTTTTTTCACTTATAGCCATCACTTCTTTTTTACTGATTAAAGTGAACAAGCTTGAAGCTTTTGAATTGAATAGCATGCGAATTATATTCAACTCGAGTCTCTGCAAGTTAAAGTGTAAATCACGCAATCATCAATTATTCATAAACTAAACTGTCTTAAAGGCTTAATTGTCTTATTATATTGAATTAGCATCAATATACACAAATTGATTTTTATTGTTTCGAATAGTAATTTATCATTTTTTATTATGAAATCGCGATTTAATGTTTAGTTTACATATCAATATACCAGTCAATATAGCACTTTTGATGAACAAATTCAACCGATAAGCAAAATTTACGCTTAAATTAGAGGTCGAACTTTCATCATATTTTCCAAGATTAACTAGAAAAAAATTTAGATTTTAATCCATAACAATTATAATTAGCTTAAATCTTCCATATGGACAGAACTTTGAATATCCCTTTAGCTCCAAGGATCAATATCCATTCTTGAAAGGTAAACATAATGTGAGTGAATCGCGATAATCGGTTTGCAGCTACGTTAGTAGCAAACGACTGGAGCCAGTCGGTTTAGGTTAGAACACTTTAATATATAATCAATAGGTATTTACAATAGGTGAAGTGGAGAGTTAGGGTAAAGGAGATAGACTGGTTAATGTGCCATTGATGGCTACTCTATTTATATCTATGGGTTACGCCATCAATGGCTAATCTAGAAAGTACTAGAAGGTGAATTAGGGGACGTAATGATTGCACCATTGCCTTGACTATCTAACCGACAAGTCAAGGTTATCTAACACGCCCGCTCAATCATGAAGTCCTAACGCATTGGTGAACCTTTCGTGCTTTACTCTTGCTAAGCTTTTCGTCAATACGTCGGCAATCATATTGTCGGTTCCTTCATGATCAATTCTTATTGATCCTTCTTCGACTCTTTGTCGCACAACATGGTACTTTATATCAATATGCTTGGTCCTAGCATTTGTAACGGGATTGCTTCCAATTGAGATTGCACTTGTGCTATCACTGTAAACTTGAATTGGGGCTTTAACATAATCTCCGTGACCAAGCTCTTTCAATAACTGACATACGCCCATAGCATCATTTGTTGCTGTAGCCAATGCTACGTACTCAGCCTCTGCTGAACTCTGGGCGGTAACTGTTTGTCTTGCCGATCTCCATGCAATTGCTGCACCGGCCAAGATAACCACATAACCTGATGTACTTCTTCTGCTGTCGGTATCAGAAGCCCAATCCGCATCAGCGTATACATGAAGCTGTTCCCCTGTTCGCCGGTACACTAAAGACTTATCTTTAGTTCCCTTTAAATAGCGAAGTATACGTTTTGCCGCCTGGAAATGATCCACTCTTGGATCCTGATTAAACTGCGATAACTTGTTAACAGCAAAAGTAATGTCTGGCCTCGTATACACCGACAGGTGATGGAGTGATCCAATCAAACTACGGTAAGTTTCACTATCTACCGACTGGGCGTCTTTATCAAATTTCAAATTTATTTCCATTGGGGTATGAGACGCTTTACAATCACTCATTCCATTCAATTCAAGGAGCTTTTCAATAGCAGTGCGTTGCGTAATCTGAATTCTATCTTTATGTCGGTTAACCTCCAGACCAAGGATATTCTTGACTTCTCCTTTGTCGTCCATGTCAAAGTGATTTGACAACATCTGCTTCACTTGTTTGACTGCATTAACATCTTTAGCAGCTATAAGCAGATCATCGACATAAACTGCTATCAGTACGCCTTTCCTTTCATATACGCACTGGTCACTCTTCATTGACTTGAAACCATTACTTTGAAGAATTTCATTTAACTTCAAATACCATTGTCGCCCGCTCTGTTTTAGGCCGTACAATGATTTATTTAGCCGACAAACTTGACCGCCCGGAACTCTGAATCCTTCAGGCTGGTCCATGAAAATAGTTTCGTCCAGTTCTCCATTGAGGTACGCCGTTCGTACATCCATCTGATGTATGCAGAGACCTTTCTCGATGCAAATTGCTATGAACGTCCTCAAACTTACTGGATTCACGACTGGAGCAAACGTTTCATTATAATCTTTACCGAAGCGTTGAGTATAGCCTTGAGCCACAAGTCTTGCCTTGAATTTATCGACACTTTTGTCGGGCTTGTACTTGATTGCATATACCCACCGACAACCAACCATACGTTGATTACTTGAAGCTTTGGTAAGAGTCCATGTATTATTCTTCATTAGGGAATTGTATTCACTTTTCATTGCTTCCCACCATTTGTCGGCATATGGACTATTTGTTGCTTCTTTGAATGATGATGGGACTTGAATCTTCCCGTCGGTTGATTGCAGCAAACCCAGTCGTTTTTCGTTTCTCTTACAAGATCGATCCCTCTTTTCTCGTTCTGGGAGATCTCTGTATCTTTTAGTATACGACCGTCTTGTTGTACTCTGAGATTCATTTACCGGTCGTACCGACTGGTTGCTCGTATCCCGATATTCATCCGCCGGTCGTACCGACTGGTTGGACGTACCGACATCAACATCTGAATTGACTTCTTCTTCTTCAAAATCTTCAGCATCTTTATAACTTTCGTCGTCGGTCACAGAACTTCTCTGAACTTCTTCAGGCTGTGTACACTCTACCGACCGGTCATCAACTTTAGCTGGATAGAAGTCAATAAGGAAATCATTGGCGGTTTCTGATTGAACATTTTCAATGAATCTAACATCTCGTGCCTTCTGCACCTTCTGAGTCTTTGGATCAAATAGGCGGTATGCTTTAGACTCAGAACAATAACCGACCATAATCATCTTTTCACCACGCTCGGCGAATTTACTTAAACCAGGTTTCTTATTCAACTTGAACGCTGGGCAACCGAATACTCTTAAATGTCGTACACTAGGCTTTTCTCCATAGAACATTTCATAAGGAGTCTTTCCATTGATAGCCTTTGATGCAGTGCGGTTTCTTATATAAGCTGCCGTCGCTACTGCTTCTGCCCACAGTCGTTCATCTAAACCTGTATCATTTAGCATTGATCTTGCCATCTCAATCAATGTACGATTAGCTCTCTCAGCTACACCATTCTGCTGAGGAGTATACTCAACCGACAACTGATGTCGTATCCCTTGCTCTTTGAGGTAAGTCTCATACTCATTATTAATGTACTCCCGACCATTGTCCGAGCGTAACGTCTTCAACTTCTTGCCGGTCGTTCTTTCCATTACACATTGGTACTCCTTGAAACAATCCAATGCTTGACTTTTACTCTTTGTAAAGTATACTTTAACCGACCGGGAATAATCATCTATGAAGGTGATGAAGTAACGTGCACCGCCATAGGAGTTAGTCCTCATTGGTCCACATACATCTGAATGAACCAATTCTAATACGGTACGACTACGGGACTGAGACTTTGGAAATGGCAATTGAATCAATTTATTCTTTAGGCAGCATTCACATTGCGTATTACTAATCTGCTTTGGCTCTAACCCGTACACCGACTGGGACTTCATCATCTCTCTGATGGTATCAAAATTAACATGGCCAAAGCGTCTGTGAATGAGCATCATCTGGTTTGTCAAACCAGGCTTCAACGTAGCTAACTTGGCTGTTACGACATGCTTGTATACGTACAGACCATTTTCATGTTGAAAGTTCATTACTTTCTCTCCCTTTGCATTGGAGATCCAGGCTACGTCAGATCTAAAGTTAACATAATTTCCTCTCTTTAGAAGAAGACCGACCGAAAAATAATTACAATCGAGCCTGTCGGCATATAATACATCTTTGATCAAGACACTTGTCGAACCGACCAGCATTTCAATTTCACCAGCTCCAATGATGGGTATTTGTCGTCCATCAGCAACAGACATAATATTGCTTTCTGGTGGCTTCATATGCTTGAAATAACGTTTATCACAACATACATGTGCCGTTGCACCGCTATCCAGGATCCAAAGGTTCCGGTCGTTACTGGATCCTAATGAGAGTATTTGTGATTTTCCGGTCGTATTGTCTTGATGTCGGTTAGCCGACTTGCACTCAGATGCTATGTGTCCAAAGCGATTACATTTGAAACACTTAATTCTACGCTCTTTGCGTCTCTTTGTTGTCTTTATTGCAAAGGCAGCATCTGACGTTTTCTCCTTTCCGGTCGTCTTCCTCATCTCCTCTTCCAAAAGCTTTGTCTTTAAAACTGCTGAGCTGGGCGGTGTGTCCTGACTTGTCACTGCAATCACGAACATCTCATAAGCTTCGCCCAGGCCGACCAGCAAAGCCACTGATATTAACTTGTCGTCTAGAGTAACACCTAAGTCCACCAATTGATCAACGACAGCAAAGTATTCAGCCAAATAGCTTGACATGGAAGTAGTCGGTTGATATCGCATAGTAATTAACTTCTTGAACGCGGTGAACAATAGGGAAGGTCCAGTCTTCGCATAAGCATCTTTCAAAGCATTCCAAACTTCTTTGGCGGTATTAAGATTCTTGAACAGACGGTAAGCTGAAGGCTTCACACTTAACGTAATCTCAGCTTTTGCCTTTTCATCTCGTCGGTCCCAAGTCTTATCATCGTTGACTTTTTCACCACCAATCACATCCCACAGATCATTGTGAATGAGGACACTCTTCATTTGGATACTCCAAGTATCATAGTTGTCGTCACTTAATTTCTCGACTTGAAGGAACGCATTAGACGCCATAACGTATTAATGACAGAAGACTTAGCACAAGTTAAAGATAACTATATTAAAGGTAACCAGAGCAAACCAACCACGCTCTGCTACCATGTGAGTGAATCGCGATAATCGGTTTGCAGCTACGTTAGTAGCAAACGACTGGAGCCAGTCGGTTTAGGTTAGAACACTTTAATATATAATCAATAGGTATTTACAATAGGTGAAGTGGAGAGTTAGGGTAAAGGAGATAGACTGGTTAATGTGCCATTGATGGCTACTCTATTTATATCTATGGGTTACGCCATCAATGGCTAATCTAGAAAGTACTAGAAGGTGAATTAGGGGACGTAATGATTGCACCATTGCCTTGACTATCTAACCGACAAGTCAAGGTTATCTAACACATAATTGCGAATGGTACAACTCGTGTTAACGAAGGTAATCGATCCTTGCTACGGAATAAAAGATCGCCCAGATACTGTAAAAGGCAAAAATTTCATAAGCATAGAAAGATACTAATGAAGTAACAGTATTGACCAAAGAAGTGATTGCAATGATCCAGTCTATTAATTTAAGTCGACGATAACCAAATGCGGTGCTGTTACTAGTTTGACTCAAACCATTAACAAAGTTGTTGTCAATCTTTCCATTCGTCTTATTTGTCTTTTGCGTCAAATTCGCTCGAATCAGAAATTGCAATTAAATAAGAAAAACTTTTTCGGAAAAGTGGTTTTGCTGCTTTCTGACTGACTTATTTTACTGACATTACTATTATGGTGAAATATCGTCTAGCCCACGATTATATCGATATTATCATCGATAACCAAAAGACGAGCATCGATATTTTTAATTTCTGGATCTGTTGATGCTACTCGACTCATTTTACTGTTTTTACGTTTTTTGTCGTTTAAATTGTCGTTTGTCTTTAAATTATGCCATCAATAGCATGGGACTTTTCACCAAATTTAGATTTGAAACACCAATTTGCAAGAAATGCTCGGCATCCATCAATAATTGCAGTAAAAAACTAAATGGCACATCTAATGCAATACACTGTAGGCAATGGCCCATCACTACGTAGTGCCCATGAAGAAACCTAGAACTAGGAGCAAGATAAGCGTTCAAATAAGGGGTCTAACGTTTACCGTAATTAGCATTAAAGTTGATATATTTTCCAGGATGAACTAGAAGAAAACAATTTTTATTTTAATGCACATCAATCATCATTATAAAACGTCTTACCAATATGAAGAAGAAATTATCCATAGTAAGAAAGTCTCCCACTTTGACACCGTTGTATGGTCCAGCAACTCGATCCATGATCTCCCAAACCTGCAGTAAAGCCAAACTCAATTTTTATAATACATCTTTTCGTACTATTTCCAACCCATAAGATACCGAAATTGTTTGAAATTCAAAAATAAACTATACTTTACCTTGCTCATTGTATTCAATGAAAACTTACGCATAATCGTTATTTGATGCAGTCTAATCGTTAAACTGTCAAGCTAATGAAATATATTAATAAATGCAAACAAAAATCAATATCGAATGAAATGTCGGTTGAATTCATTACCTTTCCGATTAGATTTCCCAATACTAAACTGCAGATTCCGATAGCCAAAAGGGCGGAAATTCCCAAAATTGCAAGCGAATTAGCCACAATATCATTGTAAATTCTTACAACAACTCCAAGGAAAATATAAACATCAGCTACTACTGAGAAGACTAAAACATAATATAACAAAAGGTATCGTAACTTACGAGAAGCAAACTCAAAGCTGTTGAGACGACGGATAATTAATGCGCAAAATGATCGAACATCCTTTTCAGTGTAAATACTGGCATTGGTCTTGTTTAATAAAAAGTCAGCTCTATCAAGTGAATCGAGCAACTGAAACAGATGAAATAAAAACGTACAAAAAATGAACCAGGCGAACCCGTAGAGTGTGTTTAAAAGATAAGTGATAGCTATGATAAGTGAAAATGTCCAGATAGTACCATAAATAGCTAAT
Source organism: Tetranychus urticae (assembly GCF_000239435.1). Next base: position 491,514 of record NW_015449942.1, on the reverse strand, counting down.
CTAGGAATCTTGTATGTCCAAGGATTGGTTAGTAATGGTGTAGAAAACAGAAAGGTCATAAAAATAGGACAACTATCATAACATAAGAGCAAATAGAGAGAGCGAAATATATGCTGAATCTAAATTTTTTGATGTTGAGTTTATTCATATGAAGTTTATCCAGATTGGCACCATCACGGTAATCCTTCCATATGGATATTACTTTCAATTTGCCTTTAGCTTCGAGGTATAATATCCATTCTCGCACAGTTACCAGTGTTACAATAACCATTGCACACAATGTTAGACAAGGTAAGCGATCTTTACTTCGAAATAAAGGATCACCAAGATAAATGGCAATTTGTTCATTCGTACTCGAAATGAGTACAATGGCTCTCAATAGATTGGCCAAAGAAGTCAAGGAGATGATCCAGTCTACCAAATTAAGGTGACGATAACTAAACTTGTTTACATTCGGAATGTCAGTTTGATTTAAACCATTGCGAACAACTTGAAAAATAATCGTCAATCTCTCTGTTCGTCTAACTAAGTCGCGAACTTTTGCGTCAAACTCATGTGAATCAGGAATTGCTATTGAATCAGATAAAATTTGTTTAAACTTTAAAAAGTAGTCTCGTATTTTAATAGAAACGCTTTTTTCACTTATAGCCATCACTCCTTTTTTACTGATTAAAATGAATAAGCTTGAAGCTTTTGAATTGAATAGCATGCGAGTGATGTGCAACTCGAGTCTCTGGAAGTTAAAGTGTAAATCACGCAATTATCAATTATTCATAAACTAAACTGTGTTAAATGCTTTTTCAATAACAATCAGTTTATACTATAGTTAGTATATGATATTATATCGGTTTAATATCAATATACACAAATTGATTTTCATTGTTTCGAATACATAATTGATCATTTTGTTATTATGAAATCGCGATTGAAATCGCGGTAATGTTTAGTTTACATATCAATATACCAGATAGCACTTTTGAAAAACGAATTCAATCAATCAGAAAGATTTGCGCTTAAACTAATAGATGTTAAAGGATCACCGAGATAAATGGCGATAATGTCGTTGGTATTGAAGAGGAGTCCAGTGAATCTCAATATATTGACCAAAGAAACGACCGCTATGATCCAGTCTATCGGTTCAAGTCATCGATAAACGAATTACATTCATAATGTTGGTTTGATTCAAACCTTTACGGACAACTTGAAAGTTTAATTAATTAATGTTAATTTTTCTGTTCGAGTTATCAGACCGCGAACTACAGAGTCAAACTCTTTTGAATCTGGTATTAAACGAGAAACTTTTTGCTTCACATTTTGAACATGAAAGTATACTTTCATGTTCACTAAAAGACTAACTTATAGTCTTTTAGTCTACTATTAATACTTATATCATTTACAGCCATCATTCGCTTTCGATTGAATGCAAATGAATAAACATTAAACTTAAGTATCTCGCTAAATATATGAAATTTTAATCTTAAATATTTTATTATTTACAATTTAGATTCCATTTTCTAATATAATCATTATATTTCTAACTTTGCGCAAAAACAAACTCCAAAGTTCATTAAATTCGACCTTTTCATCATCGTCAATCTATACTGTTATAATCATTAGATAATTTTTCAATATTTTCAAGACACAAGTTGGATAGTATGAATAAAGTCAGAAATAAAGAAAAGTTTCGTTGCTAAATGTTTTGGGTGACAATTGGACATCAAAGTCATACCAGGGTTAGTTATCAATGCAATAAATTATATTTACCTTGCTCATTGTATTCTCTGAAAATTTACTTATAATCGATAGTTGAACTCTACGGAATTGGCTTCTACCTTATAAGCTATGTTTTGTTTACAATTAAATCTAAAATCGCCCATCACTACACAGTGACCATTGAACACAGAACTCAGAGCAAGATGAGCGTTCAAATAAGAGGTCTAACGTTGACCGTAATGAGCATTAAAGTTGATATATTTTCCAAGACGAACTGGAATGAAACAATTTTTATTTTAATGCACATCAATCAACATTAAAAAACGTCTTACCAATATGAATAAGGTTTTATCGACAGTAAGAAAGTCTCCTACTTTGACACCGTTGTATGGTCCAGCAACTCGATCCATGATCTCCAAAACCTGTACCAAAGA
>NW_015449942.1:373838-483323 GCF_000239435.1 Tetranychus urticae | reverse complement strand
ATACATATCGTTAATTCCTGATGAAAATCTATTTAAATACAAATTTTCAGATCAATAAACAAATCCGTTCTAAAGATATAGCCGTTTACTTTTTGACCTACCCGTTTGAACACCTAGTATAAGCTTAGTTTTGTTTACAATAAGAATTGAAAATCGCCCATCACTACGAAGTGACCATTGAGAAACTCAGAGCAAGATGTGCGTTCAAATAAGAGGTCTAACGTTGATCGTAATTAGCATTAAAGTTGATATATTTTCCAGGATGAACTAGAAGGAAACAAAACTTAGATTTCAATAAACAACGATTATCATGCCATAGAATCTCACCAAGATGAAGAAGGTTTTATCGATAGTAATAAAGTCTCCTACTTTAACACCGTTGTAAGGTCCAGCAACTCGATCCATGATCTCCAAAGCCTGTAGCAAAGACAAGCTATTTTTTATAATACATCTTTTCGTACTATTTCCAACCCCATAAGATACCGAAATTGTTAAAAATTCAATAAATAAATTTTACTTTACCTTGCTCATTGTATTCAATGAAAACTTACGCATAATCGTTATTTGATGCAGTCTAATCGTTAAACTGTCAAGCTAATGAAATATATTGATAAATGCAAACAAAAATCAGTATTGAATAAAATGTTGGTTTAATTGATTACCTTTCCGATTAGATTTCCCAATATTAGACCGGAGAGTCCGATAGCCATAAGGGCGGAAATTCCCGAAATTGCAATCGAATTCGCCACAATATCATTGTAAACCCTTACAATAACTCCAAGGAAAATATATACATCAGCTAGTACTGAGTAGACTAAAACATTATGTAACATAAGGTACCGTAACTTGCGAGAAGTCAACTCAAAGCTGTTGAGACGGTGGATAATTAATAAACAGAATGTTCGAACATCTTTTTCAGTGTAAATAATGGCATTTGTCTTGTTTAATAAAAAGCCAGCTCTATCAAGTAAATCGAGCAACCAAAACAGATGAAATGAAAACGTACACAAAATGAACCAGCCAAACCCGTAGAGAAAGTTTAAAAGGAAAGTACAAGCTATGATAAGTGAAAATGTCCAGATAGTACCATAAAAAGCTAATCTAGGAATTTTGTAAGTCCAAGGATTGGTTAGTAATGGTGTAAAAAACAGAAATGTCATAAAAAAAGGAACAACTATCATCACATAGTAGAAAATAAGAGAGGCGAAATATATGGTGAATCTAAACCTTTTGATGTTGAGTTTTTTCATACACAGTTTATCCAAGTTGGCACCATCACGGTAATCCTTCCATATGGATAGTACTTTCAATTTGCCTTTAGCTTCAAAGTATAGTACCCATTCTCGCACAGTTACCATCATTACAATAGCCATTGCGCACAATGATAGACAAGGTAAACGATCTTTACTTCGAAAGAAAAAATCCCCAAAATAAATGGAAATAGGTTCATCAGCAATGAAAATGAGTACAAAAAGTCGAAATAGATTGGCCAAAGAAGTGATTGCTATGATCCAGTCTACCAAGTTAAGGTGACGATAACCAAACGCGTTTACATTCGGTACGTCAGTTTGATTTAAACCATTGCGAACAACTTGAAAGACAATCGTCAATCTTTCTGTTCGTCTAACTAAGTCGCGAACTTTTGCGTCAAACTCATGTGAATCAGGAATTGCTATTGAATCAGATAGAAAATGCTGCAAATCTAAAAAGGAGTCTCGTATTTTAATAGAAACACTTTTCTCATTCATAGCCATCACTCCCTTTTCACTGATTAAAATGAATGAGATGAAGCGGTTGAATTCAATATCATGCGAGTGATGGGAACTCGAGTCTCTGGAAGTTAAAGTGTAAATCACGCAATCATCAATTATTCATAAATTAAACTATCTTAAAGGCTTAATAGTCTTATATTTTATATTGCGTCAGCATCAATATACACAAATTGATTTTCTTTGTTTCGAGTACATAATTGATCATTTTGTTATTATGAAATAGCGATTTAATGTTTAGTTTACATATCAATATACCAGATAGCACTTTTGATAAATGAATTCAATCAATTAGCAAGATTTACGCTTGAGTTAGAGGTCTGATGTTGATCGTAAGTAACATGTTATATTTTCCAAGATGAAATAGAAACTGAAATTAGATTTTAATCCATGACAATTATAATCAGATTAAATCTTCATATGGACAGAACTTCGAATATCCCTTTAGCTTCAAGGATTAATATCCATTCTTGAAAGGTAAACATAATTGCAAATGTCCATTACAACCCATCTGCACACAGGTTATTCTTGCTACCGAATAAAAAATCTTCCAGATAAAAGACAATATTGTTATTAGTATTGAAAAGTATTGAAGTAAATCTCAATTTAACCAAAGAAGTGATAAAAATGATCCAGTCTATCGATTGAAGTCGAGGATAACCAAATTCGTTCGCAGCGATGATGTAAGTTTTACTCAGGCCAATAACAACAACTTTGTCAATATTTTCTTCGTCTTATTAAATCGAAAACTTTTGAGCTAAATTTACTCGAATCGGAAATCGTAATTAAAGAAAAACTTTTCTAAAAAAGTCGTTTTGCGGCTTTCTGCCAGCACGTTCAACATTGTTATTTGATTTTAACTGAATTAAATTAAACTGACTTTTGTCATAAGATTGTCAATTCCAAGGCATCAAATTGTTAATATTGACTTTCAATAAAAGCATCAAGTCTTAATATGTAATAATATGTATAACATTTCGGAGAAACTCCATTCTTACAGAGCCTTTGACCAATTCGACAGAATCACTTTTGTATGTAAATCATATTGCATTAAAATTGACATGAACAATTGATCGAAAAAAATGCAATACTTTTTAGTTTATTTTAAATGAAAATTGTTTAACTCAAAGCAAATAAGATTTCAAGTGCAAATACGCATTTATACCAGAGAGCGTTTGCAATCAATGAATCCAATTAATGAGCAAGATTTACTGTTCAATCATGGGTCCAATGTTTACCGTAAACAGCATTAAAGTTGATATATTTTCCAAGATGAACTGAAAGGAAACAAATTAGCTTTTAATCGAGAGCATTTACAATTGAATGAAATCATACCAATATGAAGAACGTTTTCTCAAGAGTAAGAAAGTCTCCTATTTTGACACCATTGTATGGTCCAGCAACTCGATACATAATCTCCCAAACCTGAAAAAAGCCAAATCAGAATATTATGTGACTTTTGATCGTGTTTCTATCCTCATACATGTAGCATCAGTAAATTTCATTGCAGTTCAATAAATTAATTATACTTTACCTTTCTCATTGTACTCCTTGAGAGTTTACTCTTCAAGGTAAGTTGGTGCAGTCTAAGAGTTGAGATAGCACGTTCTAGGTTATAAAGATTGTATTGGTGTTTAGGACTGTGTCGAGTTGAGCTGTATAAGGGCAAAGCCAATCGCTCATTACCTAACCGTAACAATATTTTAGCTTTGATGTCAATTCCCATCGCATAATTTGCTACTTGCAACTGATGACTCCGACTCAGTAATTATCGTAGCACAATAACTGCAACTGCACAGTTACAGTGTGTTTGACGAGAAGGCTAATAAATCGTCGTACACAGACCCATAAATGCGAACGAATAAATCCAAAAAGGTTGATATTTGGAAAGATTTTTCTAGATTTTCAGACGAATTTCCACTCAAAGGGGATAATAAACCTTGAAATCATCCAAATACAAAGATAGCCAACTGTCTGACCGACAGTCCATAATTTACTAATAATAAAGATTAATGACAAGCAATGAAACTATGATCGATGATTCGACTATCGAAAGATCGATGCTACAGGATACTCTGCTCAAAGAACAACAAAAATAAGTTCGTAAGTGTTAATTTATTATGCATTCTCGGATCTCTACGAGATTGTTACGTTTTATACCTTATATAAGCTCTTTTACCCTTTAAATCGATCAAGGCTGAAATCATCGCCGACTGCCCATTACTACACAGTGATCAAGAAACCTAGAACTCAGAGCAAGATGAGCGTTCAAATAACGAGCATTCAGTTAAGAGGTCTAACGTTGACCGTGATTAGCATTAAAGTTGATATATTTTCCAGGATGAACTAGAAGGAAACGAATTTGATTTCAATTAACAACAATTTAACCATGAAATAAAATCTTACCAATATGAAGAAGGTTTTATCGATAGTAAGAAAGTCTCCTACTTTGACACCATTGTATGGTCCAGCGACTCGATCCATGATCTCCCAAACCTGTGGCAAATTCAACTTAATCTTTATAATACATCCTTTAATAATATTTCCAGCTCATTAAGATACCGAAATTGTTAAAAATTCAATAAATAAACTATACTTTACCTTACTCACTGTATTTAGTGAAAAAGTCGCATAATCGTTATTTGATGTAATCTAATCGTCAAGTTGTAAAGTTGCTATTAATACCGGGCTACAAATAATCATATGAAACGTTTTCAAAATGAATTAACATTTCAGGTTTTGATTTTTTGATTAGATTTTTTTCATAAAGTGAAAATTCAGTCTTTTGTTTTTAATTTGGCACTTCGATCGTAGTTTCGGGACACACAGATAGCGCATAGATCGACTTTTTAAAAAAAGTCAATGAAAATTAAAATTTATTTTTGAGAGTTTAACATGGCGCGTCTATGGGAGATTGGAAAAACTTGGTTGCTCAATGTTAAACTTTCCATAGGCTTCAAAAAATTATTTTAATTGACTTTTTTTAAAAAGCGATCTATTCGCTATTTGTGTGTTCCAAAACTACGATTGAAGTACCAAATGAAAGACAAAAAGCTGAATTTTCACTTTATGAAAAAAATCTAATCAAAAAATCAAAACCTGAAATGTTATTCTATTTTTAAAACGTTTCATATTATTATTTCAACCCGGTATTAATAGCAGGTAGCACTTTCGATGAATGAATTCGATCAATCAGAAAAATTTTCGCTTAAATCAGAGGTCTAGCGTTGATCTTTATTAATATGTTATATTTTCCATGAATCAATTGAAAAACAAATTTAGATTTCAATTTCGATTATAATCAGATTAAATCTTCCATATGGCTATTGTAACCCATGTGAACAAAGGTAATCGATCTTTGCTACAGAATTAAGGATCTCCCAGATAAAAGGCAATATTGTCATTAGTATTGAAAATTATTACAGTATTGACCGAAGAAATGATCTATTCTATCAATTAAAGTTGACGATAACCGAATCCACTCACAGGTGTGAATTTAGTTTTACTCAAACCATTTACAACAGCTTCGTCAATCTTTCCGTTCGTCTTACTACATTGCAAACTTTTGAGTCAAATTATCTCGAATAAGAAATTGAAATTAAATAAGAAAAATCTTTTTTCAAAAAGTGGTTTTACTGTTATCTGCCAGCGCTTTCAGTCTTGTTATTGGATTTTAACTGAATTGAAATGAAACTGACTTTTGTCATAAGATTTGTAATCCCATCAAATTGTTAATAGTGACTATAAATAATAAGAGCTAATATTAGAGCGATCCATTGATGGTTACCCTAGCATAGTTGAATTTACTTGAGATGGAGAAAAACTTTTTTAAGTTACTCTTTGATTAGGGAAACAGGTTTGATTTATTTTCTAATTAGTTTTGATTAAGTTGTGCTCAAAAAAATTTTGAACGAAAAATTTTTGAGCTCAGAAATTAAATTTTTACAGATTTTCTCAACTTTTGGCCTTTAAATGAGACATTTAGCTGTATCTGTATTCAGTTTGGATGAATAAGGCGGCTGGATTCTGGATTCACAGCAAAAAGTCTTTATTTCTAGCGAATGGTCGGAAAATCTGTAAAAATTCAACTCTGAGCTCAAAAAATTTCTGCGTTTAAATTTTTTTCGCACAAATTAATCAAATTAATTAGAAAATAAATCAAACCTTTTTCCCTGATCAAACACGGCCTGGAGAGTAACTTAAAAAAGTTTTTGTCCATCTCAAGTTAATTCAACTATGCTATGGTAACCATCAATGGATCGCTCTAGTATGTAATAATACGTATGTATTTCTTAGAAACTCCATTATTAAATGCCTTCGACCGAGTCAATGAAATCTATTAACATATAGTATGCAAACCACTTTGCACTGAAATAGACACCAATTTACGCAAATTGATCAATGAAAGATGCAATGTTTTTTATTTTGAATGAATAATTGCTTAATAAAAGATCTTAAAGCAAACAAGATTTAACGTTTACGCATTTATAACAGAGAGCGTTTGCGATTAAAGAACTCAATCAATGAGCAAGATTTACTGTTCAATCATAGGTCCAATGTTTACCGTGAACAGCATTAAAGTTGATATATTTTCCAAGATGAACTGAAACGAAAAAATTAGCTTTTAATCAAGAGCATTTACAATTGAATGAAATCTTACCAATATGAAGAAGGTTTTCTCAAGAGTAAGAAAGTCTCCTATCTTGACACCATTGTGCGGTCCATCTACCCGATACATAATCTCCCAAACCTGAAAAAAGCCAAATCAGGATATCATTCATCTTTAGATCGTATTACTAGTATATTTCATTGCAGTTCAATAAATTAATTATACTTTACCTTGCTCATCGTACTCCTTGAGAGTTTACTCTTCAAGGTAAGTTGGTGCAGTCTAATCATTAACTTATCGAGCTATTAACAGAAATACAAAAGAAATCAATATGAATCAAATGCAAGTGAATATTGATTACCTCTGTGATTAAACTGCCGAAAACAAGACCAAATAATCCGAGAAGTGGTAGGATAAAAATTCCGATAATTGCAATTAAATTTGCTAAAAAATCGCTGTAAACCCTTACAATAACCCCAAGAAAAATGTAAACATCACCTGCTGCTGAGTAGACTAAAACATAAACTAACAAAATGTATCGTAACTTGCGAGAAGCCAACTCAAAGCTATTGAGGCGACGAATAATCAGTGAACAAAATGATTGAATATCTTTCTCGGTGCATAACATTTGCTTAGATTTGTTTAACAAAAGGTCGGCCGAAGTGAGTAAATCAAACAATTGAAAGAGATGAAAGGCGAGTGCACACAGAAAGTACCAGGCAAAACCTATAACTGAATCGAAAAGGTAAATAGATTGCCAAACAAGTGTAATTGACCAGAAAGTACCAAAAAAGGCCAATCTTGGAATCTCATATGTCCAAGGGTTGGTCAGTAACGGTGTGAAAAACAAAATGGACAAGAAAATAGGAAGCCCAATCATCACGTTATGAAAAATAATAGAGACCAAATATACACTGAATCTAAATCTTTTGATGTTATGCTTATTCATGTGCAGGTTGACCGGGTTGAACCCATCTCGGCAAACTTTCCATATGGATAGTACATCGAATGTTCCTGTAGCTTCAAGATATAAAATGAATTCTCGCACAAGTACGCTCATTGTAATACCTATTGAAACCCATGTTAGACAAGGTAAACGACCTTTACTTCGAAACAAGGGATCACCAAGATAAAAGGCAAGAGGTTCATCAGCATTGAAAATGAGTACAACTAGTCTCAATAGATTGGCCAAAGAAGTCAATGTGATGATCCAGTCTATCAATTTAAGACGACGATAACCAAATGCGTTTAAAGTCGGAATGTTAGTTTGATCCAAACCATTGCGAACAACTTGAAAAATAATTGTTAATCTTTCTGTTTGTCGAACTAAGCGGCAAACTTTTGAGTCAAATTCCTTCGAGTCAGGAATTGAAGTTAAATACAAAGAAATTTGCTTCCAATTTTTTAAAGAAAAAACTTTTTGCCGTCTGCTATTAGCACTATTCACAGCCATCATTCACTTCTCGTTGCTTAAAATGAATATGAATCAAGCTTTTGAATTCAATAGCACGGAAGTGATATGCAACTTGAATCTCTACTCTCTAATTGAAAGTAAATCACGCAACAACCAACTATTGATAGACTAAACTTTCCTGAGATTGATTATTTTATTTTATATTAAATTGAATCAACATGAATATACTTGGATTGTATTTTATTGTTTTTCTGTTTCTGAAAAACAACGCAATGTTTAGTTTACCATGGTAATTAAATACAATTTTATTATCATTTTATCAATATTTGGATATATTTGTTACGAGGTAACTAACTCGAGAAGATGTTTAAGCAAAATAGGTGTTTATTAACTGACTATTAAACAATGATTTTCAACTGTATATATACATTGGTAATGTAAGGGGGAGAAGAGTATGGAAGAAGGGGTTTATGATGAGGTAATAAGGGAGAATTAAGTAATCTCGTAACATATGCCCTTTCGATTTTTGAACGTCTCGTTCAAATTACTAAATTACTGGTCCAGGACCCTCGATGTTGATGTTTAAGGTTTGACCCAGGGTCACTGTCATATCTTTAGGTAGGGCAACTAAATAAGTTGGTCGATGTTTGATATCAGCTTGTCGGACAAGCATATTGTTGGTAAGTTCACGATGCTTGATGTGTATTATTTGACCAACTTGACAACCAAAATCTCGTTCAATTCGTGATCTTAAGTCACGTCCTGTAGTAATCCAAAGCAACCCTATGATAAGTCTTGGTACGTTCACCAAATCGAACGGTAATATCAGCACCACTGCCATATGTATGGAGGACTTGAACAGAATTTGAAATTGCTTTAACCTTAGCAGTTGCTGGAGTTGATGAAGCTTCGCTTGGCCCTGGGCCCTGTTGCGACAGCATAGCTTTTAGCTGAGCTATTTCATCTTTCAAATTTTGGACAAACTGTCTACACTCATGATCATTGTTTTTCCTGGTTCGACAATTTGAACACCAAATCCTTGGATTGTAATTGCAGCTTGACTGATGATTCCTCAAGCGTGAAAAAGCTAATGTTTCATCACAATCTTCATAACTACAATTAACCAAGAGATTGTCAAGGATATCTTGTCTTTCTCGATCAATCCTTCTAATATCAGGAAAACCATGTCGAGTAGTCATTGACCGACCACAATTCTGTGGACATGTTAGGAAATTAACCCAGTCAGCGTTGAATACGGCAACATACTTATTAAAACATCCATCACAGAAGACTGCTGAACAAGGTGGTTGGTTGGCCCTGGGCCCAAAAACACCATGAAACTCGCCATGAGTCACAGGTTCAAATGGTACATGGAGACACAATAGGCAAACAAAGTCACTAACTTGAGTGCGGTCAACAAAGTTCGAGTCATCATAGACGATATTAGGATCGACAAAAGGTTGAAAATCCATCTCCAGCACAAGTTCAAAGTAAGCTTTTTTTTGAATACAAGTAAAATTGATGTCACTGATTAGAAAGCTAATTAACAAATGACCATCAAAGTTAATTAATTTGGTAAGGGTCGTTGACCAAGAAGTTAGCCTCTGAGGCGCCAAGCTCAAACTAATGATTACTGTGTTATACAATAATCTACGCAGTAATTGTCAAATGTTACGACTATTATAAGGTTTTAAACGTTCAACATGTACAACTTGAGTTCTTGCTGGTCCTTTCAAGTTAATCAACTCAACATTTACTGGTCCTTTGCGTTTGATAATCCGATATGGTCCCTTAAATGGTTTATTCCACTTCTTCGAACTACCTTTCTTCAATCGTGGTTGGGCTAAACTTACTAAATCGCCAACTTTGAAGTTATCGTCTACTCTAGATCGATCGAAACGTTGTTTAGCTTTGCCTTGAGCTCTAATAATTTGCTCCCGAGCCCAATTACGAGCGACTCTGAGTCGATTGAATGGACTGGACTCAATAGTCTCTCTCAATATAGGTGCAGCACCAACTCGACGTTCTAACGGGAGACTTGGTTCGAAACCATGGACAAGATAAAATGGCGGGAATCCAGTTGTTGCATGCGTAGAAGTATTATATGCAAACAAAAGTTCATCAACATATTTTTCCCAACTTTCCGGATTATTTTCAGCAAATATAGATAGACCAACACCTAATACGGAATTGAAGCGTTCTGTTTGGCCATCGGCTCTTGGATGATAAGCAGAGGTAGGAGTATGAGTAATGTTCATACTTTTGAGGTATTCCTGGAATTCCTCTGACATCAAATTTTTACCACGATCAGTGATTAGCTTCTTAGGTGTTCCAAACCGTAATACCATGCCATGATGAAAGCTTCTTTTACATTTGTACTTGTAGCATCAATTATTGGTATTGCCATTGCAAATTTAGTCAATTGGTCATTAACCACTACCAAATAATTGTAACCAGATTCAGATTTAGGTAAACTCAAGAGATCCATTGAAACAGTTTCGAAGGGATTACTGGCAATCTCCTGGAGTTGCATTTTACCACGAGCCTGGCTCAAGTATGGTTTACGCATTTGACATGAATGACACGATACACAATATTTCTTGACTTCCTCGTCCATTTTAGGCCACCAAACTCTTGCTTTAAGACGGGATAGAGTTTTCGCATAACCCAAATGTCCACCAGAAGGAAGATCATGAGATTCTTCAAGTATTTTAGCTACCATGGATTTTGGTAAAACAGGCAATAATTTACTTTGACAATTACGATACAAAATATTGTCAACCAGAGTAAATTTCTTTGACGTTCTTTTCATTGCTCTTCTTGATAATTGTTCTGAATTAAGAAGTGAAACGATTCTTTTACAGAATTCATCTTCTTTTTGATTGATTGAAAGTAATGAATCATCAGATTCATCAATAGAACATATTTGGATCAGATCCAAGTCATCAGAGTCAGACTCATTAGTTTCCAATGGATTTCTCGATAAGCAATCAGCATCCTTATGTAATTGACCACTCTTATACTTGACATCGAAATCAAATGATTGAAGTTTCAATGCCCACCTAGCTAAACGAGCAGTAGGATCCTTTATACTTTTAAACCAACAAAGTCCACAATGATCCGTAACAACAACGAACTTTCGACCATACAGGTAATGACGTAACTTAGTAATAGCCCAAACTATTGCTAAACATTCCTGTTCTGTGACACCATAATTCTTCTCAGCTGGGTTCAGTGTCCTGCTTATGAATATTAATGGTTTCAAAACACCATCTTGCTTCTGAAGCAAACAAGCACCAAGACCTTTTTGAGAGGCATCAGTCCTCAATTCCAATTCACCTTCATCCATGATAGAGGATAAAACTGGAGGTGAAGTCAAAGCATTTTTGAGGTCATCGAATGACTCTTGTTGTTCTTGACTCCAAACAAATGGAACATCCTTTTTCAAAAGATAATTGAGAGGATAAGCTCTCTTTGAAAAACCATTGATAAATCTACGGTAAGTTGTGGCCAGGCCCAAAAATTGTCTAATCTCATGAACATTTGAAGGAGGCTTCATCAATGAGATAGAAGCGGTTTTATTAGGGTCTGGTCTAATACCAGTATCATCAATCTGATGTCCTAAATAAGCAATACGATTGGTAGAGAAAGTACATTTGTGTCGACGAAGTTTAACATTATGTTCTTTCAAGCGGTCCAGGACCAAACGAAGTCTCGTATCGTGTTCAGCTTGTGATTTCCCAAACACAATGATATCATCAAAATAAACATAGCAATCAACATAGTTTAAACCACCAAGAATAGCATTGATAGCACGGACAGCAGTCGCAGGTGCATTCTTCAATCCAAAAGGCATTCTTACGAATTCGTACAACCCCTGGGGTACGATGAAAGCGGTTTTACATCGGTCACTAGGATCCATCCTGATGTGCCAATACATAGCAGCAATATCAAGTGTTGAGAACACTTTACTTCCTTCTAATAGGTCGAGGCCATCTTCAATCCGAGGAATCGGATACTTGTCGGAGACAGTAATGTCATTTAACTTCCGGTAGTCCACACAAAATCTTTTACCACCGTCCTTCTTATCAACTAAAGTAATAGGACAAGCCCAAGGACTTTCCGAGGGAACAACAATGCCAGCATTAAGCATCGAATCAAGATGCTCTTGAACAATGTTCCTGTTCTTAACAGATACTTGATAGGGTTTCTGGTAAATTGGAGGATGATCTCCAGTATTCACCTTGTGATAAACATTTTCAATTAACCCAACATCACTTTGATCATTAGCAAAAGCTTCTGGATAATCTTTCAGTATTTCAACTGAAGATACTTCAATTCTGCTCCTGGAGCTCGGTTTGGATGCGATGCGATAAACAGCAGTTTTATTAACATAATCCAATAATAAACCATGATCCTGATTGAAATCATTACCAAGTAAAGCTTGCTGGTTACCAGGTAATACACAAATATCAATAGTATCATCAAGATCATCACCTTTAATGTGAACTGTGGCCTTGCCAACTGGTTTAACTGTCCTACTATCAGCGACAGATACTGACGAACCAAGCCATGGTTCAATTTTAATTTGATTATCTTTACAAATCTTTTCACTAAGAACACTAACATCAGCAGCTGAATCAACTTTAAAGGTTATTGGTTTGTCATTGACCAATAACGTCACCTTTGGTTTAAAACTGTTAATATTACAGTTACTAACAGCGGAAGCGGAAATGTTGCCACTTCTCTGTCTTTTAACCTGTTCAGCATTTTGCTTGATACGGTTAGTATCTTTGGGATTTTTACAGGATCTAACACCATGACCTTTACCCATGCAATTGTAACATATAAGATCATGTGACGGCGTCCTGGGACTCTCTTGTCTTTGAGAAGTTGATGGACCAGGTCCATGGGAATAAGAATTAGAGACTCCTGGAGTCCTATTCTTAACGGTTCCCTTAAAATTAGAACGTGAAACAAATTTCTGACTACTCAGATCTTGTACAATTTCTTCCAATTTATCCATAGTACGACCATGAGTACGAAGATAAGAGAGAACAGTTAACTTATAAATTTCTCTCATACCTTGAGTAATGTAACCAATCACCTTTACTTCATCCATTGAAGAGTCGTATTCTTTAAGCATAGACAGCATTGAGTACACATAGCTTTTCAAGCTCTCTTCCGGTTTCTGAAACCTTCCACTAATATTGTGTAACAATCGAGATCTTTCCTCTTCATTAATAAAAACAGCACAGAATTTCTTCCTAAAATCAGGCCAGTTTAGTCCTTGACTAGTTCCAACAATGCGAGACCAAAACCATTCTGAGGCCATGCCTTCAAAACACCAACCAACACCATGGAGAAATTCATCACCAGATAAACCATTAAGTGTACAGGTTTGCTCATATCTTCGAAGCCAACCTGAAGCTTCACTTTCTTTACCAGAGAATTTCGGTGGTGGACCATTTTTGAAGAAGGTCTTTCGACCGTTGCTTTGACCAAGGGTCTGATTATTCGGCATGAAACTAGTATTGAACATTGATGAATCTCCTGGAGGTTCACTTATTTGAACGGGTGAAGGTTCACTTGTTGAAGCTCCTGGAGCACTAGATATCTTCTCATTAATCAAATTAGTCATTTGACTAGTAGCTTGAGTAATACTGGTCTGGAAGATATTAGTCATCTGAGCGTTATTTGTCTGGATGAGATCAGTCATTAGTTTCATCATATCATTTTTAGCTGCTTCACTTAATTCCATTATAACACCTTTTTGTTTCCGCTTCTCGGTTACCAACTGAACAAAATTGAATCCTTTTGATGTAGACCTTGTCTTAGCAATCGAACTGGTACTTTTGGCTAAAGATTTCTTTTCTCCTTTACCCGCTATTTTGGCGAATGTTAAAGATGTAACAATTCACTGAGCCCAGGGCTAAAGACTATTGACCAAGTCAATTTGAGAAACACTTAAGAAATTAACACAAAAGTAAAACACAGTAGACACTACAATCAATCCAGGATTGCGAGAGGTACCGAGATTTGTTACGAGGTAACTAACTCGAGAAGATGTTTAAGCAAAATAGGTGTTTATTAACTGACTATTAAACAATGATTTTCAACTGTATATATACATTGGTAATGTAAGGGGGAGAAGAGTATGGAAGAAGGGGTTTATGATGAGGTAATAAGGGAGAATTAAGTAATCTCGTAACATATTAATTTATCATGTATCGCGAAGGGTTTTGAGTAAAAACGGAGACTAAGTACTTTAAAAAAAACAGAACACAGGTTTATGATTTAAATAGTTGAAATACTGGTGTCTGGTGTTGTATTACAATAACAAAACCAAAAGCTCCAAGAACTTGATACGTGATACTTAGCTCAGAAAGCAACAAAAATGCGCGAGTAAAGTTAATTTATTATGCTTTCTCGAGTCTCTACGGAATCGGCTTCTAGCTATGTTTGTTTACAATAAAAATTGAAAATCGCCTATCACTACACAGTGCCAATTAAGAAACGCAGAACTGAGAGCAAGATGAGCGTTCAAATAAGAGGTCTAACGTTGACAGTAATCAGCATTAAAATTGATATATTTTCCAAGACGAACTGGAATGAAACAATTTTTATTAGAAATCGCATCAATCAACATTAAAAAACGTCTTACCAATATGAAGAAGGTTTTATCGACAGTAAGAAAGTCTCCAATTTTGACGCCATTGTATGGTCCAGCAACACGATTCATGATCTCCCAAACCTGAAAAGGTCAAATCATGATATCATTCATCTTTTAATCGTGTTTCTACCCTCAAATATGCATTATGAGTAAAGCCTGAAGCAAAGACAAACTATTCTTTATAATACATTTTTTCGTATTATTTCCAACCCAATAAGATACCGAAATTGTTTTAAATTCAATAAACTTTACTTTACCTTGCTCATTGTATTCAGTGAAAAATTACGCATAATCGTTATTTGATGCAGTCTAATCGTCAAATTGTAAAGCTAATGAAATATATTAATAAATATACACAAAAAATCCATATTAAGTATTAAATTGAATAGAAACAGTATGATTGATTACTTTTGTGATAAAATTACCCAATATTAAACCAGATATTCCAAAAATCGAAAGAACAATAATTCCAAAAATTGTGATTAAATTTGCCAGAGTATCATTGTAAATTCTTATAATAGCTCCAAGAAAAATGAAAACATCATTAAATAATGAGAAGGCAAATACACTGTATAACAAAACATATCGTAACTTGAACGAAGCCAACTCAAAGCTATTGAGACGACTGATTATTAATAAACAAAATGATCGAACATCCTTTTCAGTGTAAATACTGGCATTGGTGTTGTTTAACAAAAAGCTAGCTCTATCAAGTAAATCGAGCAACCGAAACAGATGGAATGAGAATGTACACAAAATAAACCAACCAAACCCAAAGAGTGAATTTAAAAGATAAGTGACAGTTATGATGAGTGAAAATGCCCAGATAGTACCATAAATAGCTAATCTTGGAATCTTGTATGTCCAAGGATTAGTCAGTAATGGTATAAAAAACGCAGTTGCTGTAAAAATAGGAGCCATTATCATCACATTGCAGTAAATAAGAGAGACTAAATATATGCTGAATCTAAATCTTCTGATTTTTAGTCTATTCATACAGAATTTATCCAGGTCGCAACCATCACGGTAATCCTTCCATATCGATAGTACTTTCAATTCACCTTTAGCTTCAAGATATAATATCCATTCGCGCACAGGTGCCATCATTAAAATACTCATCGCAATCAATGTTAGGTAAGGTAAACGATCTTTACTACGAAATAAGGAATCCCCAAGATAAAAGGCAAGAGGTTCATCAGCATTGAAAATGAGTACAAAAATTCTCAATAAATTGGCCAAAGAAGTCAATAAGATGATCCAGTCTACCAAGTTCAGGCGACGATAACCAAACTTGTTCACATTCGGTATGTCAGTTTGATTCAGACCACTGCGAACAACTTGAAAAATAATTGTCAGTCTTTCTGTTCGTCTAACTAAGTCGCGAACATTTGCGTCAAACTCATGTGAATCAGGAACTGTTACTGAATCAGATAAAATTTGCTTCAACTTTAAAAAGTAGTCTCGAATTGCAACGAAAACGCTTCTCTCATTTATAGACATCACTCCCTTTTTGCTGATTAAAATGAATGTGCTTGATGCGGTTGAATATCGAGTGAGATTCAACTCGAGTCTCTAGAAGTTAAAGTGTAAATCATGCAATGATCAATTATTCATAAACTAAACTGACAGTTTATACCATAGTTAGTATATTATTTTATATTGAGTTATTGATTTGATTGATGACAAATTGATTTTTTCTGTTCTAACGTTTTCAGTAATTAACATGTATTTTCCAATATGACCTCGAAAAAGAAAGGAGGATAGCCAAAATTCAGAGTCATTATTGGTTGCGTTGGAGGGTGAAACAAGAATAAGTCAAATAAGTCAAAATTTGAAATGATTAAAGTTAAATCATGACTAGTTAGTCAAATTGAACATTCAAATAGTTGAAAAGGTTAGTTTAAGTTACACAGAGCCATCAGCGTAAACTTTCCAATTTCGAGAAATCAAATTGTTATGGAATCGTCACACTGAAGCTAAAGTATAATTAGCATTAAGTAATATGTATTGTTGAGACGCTCGAAAATAAAAGTGCCACAAGATCAAGTCAATGAAATCACTTTATTAGAATGCATATCATATTGCATTAAAATAGACAACAATGTACGCAAAATGATCAATAAGAGATGTAATACTTTATATTTTGTTATGGATGAAAAATTTGTCGAAAAAGATTTCAAAGAGACACAATTCAAGGTCGCGTTAAACATTCGAAAATTTGAGCTTTGATTTTGCTGAAAAATGAAAAAACGTCAAAAATTAAAACACTTGTTACTGAACAATCAAATTTTCCAGGATTGATTAGAAAAATAATATTTGAATATACAGTAATCCCTCTCAAAATGCGGCTCTTTGGTTACAGATTTTCGTCTATTTTCGTGGCAAATTCGTGATTTTAGACGTTGTGTCTTACTTGTTTACATCTTTGTCTCGGTAGTAAGCTTGATATTGAATATGAGTTTCACATTTGTGTTAATTTTGTATTAAGTTAGTGTTAATTTAATGTTATTTTAATGTAAATTTACTATTATTTTGGACATATTTACACCTTGTTCAAAAGCCTCTTGATTCTACAGAGTCTAGGATGTAGGAATTATGATTTTTGTAACACATTTGTTCCATATATTGAACTAAAGAAAGTTTATCTTTAGATGTGATTGGTAATTGATCATATATAATATTAAGATCTTGTTCAATTGGATTTTCTTCATTTTCAATCATCTCATCATCATATTCATCGACTTCATCAACTTCACCAACAACTTCTTCACCTTCAAACTCTCTAATGTAATGACAATGTGTCCAACAATTTCTTACTGTCGATGGACTTACATCATGCCAAGCTTGACAAACCCAAACAGCATCTAATAAGCTTACACTTTTCACTATTTCAGATAGATTCATGTTATTTTCAAAACAATCGAAAAAATTCTTGAATAAAAAGTTGATGTATTCATCCTTAAACACCTTTATGATGCCATTGTCAAGAGGTTGAAGGTGACTTGTTGTTCCTGGAGGAAGCCAGATAAATTCAATATTTGGATAATCTGTTTCAAGAATTTTATGACCGCTGAAGTTATCCAACATTAGAGCAATTTTTTCATCTTTTTGTTCCAACTTTTCATCCCAATTCATCAGATAATTTGAGAAAATATGTTTTGTCATCCAAGCTGCTGAGTTATTTTTGTAAATGAACTGATTCAATGTTTCTCTATTTGATTGAAAAACTCGTGGATTATTGAATTTACCAATAATGAGTGGATCCAGTTTATCACCATTTTGATTACAGCATAGACATATTGTTATGCGTTCTTTTGATATTTTGCTACCAAAGTGAGGTGAATTAGAAACAAAGAAGGTTTTACTTGGCAATTGACGGTAGAAGAGAGCTGTCTCATCAATGTTGTATATATTTTTCGGTGAATATTTAGTCATTATTTGAGGTATAATTGAGCTTTTGAATTCCTAAACAACAGCAATATCAACAACACTTGATTCACCAGAAAGCTTTCCATGTTTAATATTGCACCTTTTTAAAAACCTTTCAAACTATCCTTTAGATGCTTTAATTTCAATATTATTGGCATTAGCAATTCTTTTTGCCTTTTCCCTTATCATGGAACTTGTCAATGGAAATCCAATCAGTTGTTTATCTAATAAATAATCCACTATTTTCTTGTCAAATTGGTCAACATAATCAACAACTCTGTGAAACAAAATATGAAAATGAGAAAAAGGTAACAGTTTCGTTTTACGGACAAAGGCGTGAACATTAAAAAGCATCCAATGGTAGGCGTCTTTTAAAGGCGCTCTTTATGAACAATTGAATTAAATGAAGCTAATTAAGGCCCCAGGCCGACCTAAGCCCACCCTAACCTTACCAAACCTAACCTAACCTAACCTAACCTAACCTAACCTAACCTAACCTAACCTAACCTAACCTAACCTAACCTGACCGACCAACCAACAGCCCCTTGATCTAACTAACAGCCCCTTGATCTAACTTACCTAACCAAAAAATCATGTTTTAATGTGCACGCCTTTGTCCGTAAAACGAAACTGTTACCGAGAAAAATATATAAGTTAAGGTAAACTTGAAGCAAAATTTATTCAACTCTTACCTCTTTGTTTTCTTCTTCTTTTTTTCAATGGCTTCATGTATTTTTTTCTGATTGGTAATTGTTCTAAAAATATTTGACCGATGAACTTTGAAATCAGAAGCAATCTGATCTACACCTTTATTAGCTTGTATAGCTTGAAGAACTTTGAATTTTTCATGATAACTTAAATTACGTCGAGGTATTCTCACAGTGATTGGACAATAAATACTATTTACGGTGTGAATAGACTAACACCATTGATCTCTCAACCATGTAACCTTGGTTACGTCGCATTTTGAGAGCGATTACTGTATTTTAAAATCGATTGTGGTTCTTTAGCCAAGAAGAAAACAAATCAAACCCGTGAAAGTTAATGCATTATGCTTTCTCGTAGCTGTACAGAATCTTTATGCTTTCTACTTTGTATGAGCTAAGCTTGGTTTACAATCAAAACCGAAAATCGCCATCACTACGAAGTAAACATTAAGAAACCTAGAACTCAGAACAGCATGAGCATTCAAATAAGAGGTCTAACGTTGATCGTAATTAACATTAAAGTTGATAAATTTTCCAGGATGAACTGAAAGAAAACAAAATTAGATTTCAATCAACAACGATTAGAATGCAATAAAATCTAACCAATATGAAGAAGGTTTTATCGACAGTAATAAAGTCTCCTACTTTGACACCATTGTATGGTCCATCAACTCGATCCATGATCTCCAAAACCTGGCACAAAGACAAACCATTATTTATAATAACTCTTTTCGTAACAATAAAATACCGAAATTGTTTGAAATTGTTTGAAATTCAATAAATAAACTATACTTTACCTTGCTCATTGTATTAAGTGAAAACTTACGAATAATCGTTAATTGTCAAATTGTAAAGCTAATGAAATATATTAATAAATGCAAACAAAAATCAATGTGAAATGTCGATATAATTGATTACCTAATTGATTACCTTTGTGATTAAATTTCCCAGTATTAAATAGGAGATTCCGATAATCGAAAGAACAATAATTCCAAAAATTGTGGTCAAATTTGCAAGAATATCATTGTAAATCCTTACAATAACTCCAAGAAAAATGTATACATCAGCTACTACTGAGTAGACTAAAACATTATACAACAAAACATATCGTAACTTGAATGAAGCCAACTCAAAACTGTTTAGACGACGAATAATTAATAAAAAAAATGATTGCACATCCTTTTCGGTGTAAATGCTAGCATTGGTCTTGTTTAATAAAAAGTCAGCTCTATCAAGTAAATCGAGCAACCGAAACAGATGAAATGAAAACGTACTCAAAATAAACCAGGCGAACCCGACGAGCGAGTTTAAAAGGAATGTAATAACTGTTACAAGTGAAACTGTCCAGATAGTGGCTGAAAAAGCTAATCTAGGAATCTTGTAAATCCAAGCGTTGGTTAGTAATGGTATGGAAAACACGATTGTCAGAAAAATAGGAAGCCCGATCATGGCGTTATAGAAAACAAGAGAAATTAAATATATGCTGAATCTAAATCTTTTGATTTTTAGTCTATTCATACAAAGTTTGTCCAGGTTGGCACTATCACGGTAATCCTTCCATATGGATAGTACTTGTAATTTGCCTTTAGCTTCAAGGTATAAAGCCCATTCTCGCATGGGTATCATCATTGCAATACCGATTACAACCAATGCTAGCAAAGCTAAACGATCTTTACTACGAAATAAGGCATCACCAAGATAAAAGGCAACAGTTTCATCAGCATTGAAAATGAGTACAACAAGTCGAAATAGATTGGCCAAAGAAACCAATGCGATGATCCAGTCTACCAAGTTAAAGCGTTAAAGTTACAATAACCATTGCACACAAAGCTAGACAAGGTAGACGATCTTTACTTCGAAATAATGGATCACCAAGATAAAAGGCAAGAGGTTCATCAGCATTGTGAAAGAGCACAAAAATTCTCAAAAGATTGGCCAAAGAAGTCAAGGCGATGATCCAGTCTACCAAGTTAAAGCGACGATAACCAAACGTGTTTAAAGTTGGAATGTTAGTTTGATTTAAACCATTTCGAACAACTTGAAAGACAATCGTCAATTTTTCTGTTCGTCTAACTAAGTCGCGGACTTTTGCATCAAACTCATGTGAATCAGGAACTGTTACTGAATCAGATAAGATTTGCTTCAACTTTAAAAAGTTTTCTCGTATTTTAATAGAAACGCTTTTTTCACTTATAGCCATCACTCCTTTTTTAAAGATCAAAATGAATAATTTGAAGTGGTTGGGTTTTCAATATCATGCGAGTGATATTCAACTCGAGTCTCTGGAAGTTAAAGTGTAAATCACGCAATGATCAATTATTCATAAACTAAACTGTCTTAAAGGCTTTTTCAATAACAATCAGTTTATACTTCAGCTTAGCATATTATATTATATCGAGTTAGCATTAATATGCACAAATTGATTTTCATTGCTTCGAATATATAATTGATTATTTCATAATTAAGAAATCACGATTTAGATTATTAAAACATATCAATATATCAGAGAGCACTTTGGATAAATGAATTCAACCAGCAAGATTTACGCTCAAATTAGTGGTCTAAAGCTCGATCCTTGCTACAGAATAAAAAGTCTTCCAGATAAGGACAATATTGTAATCAATATTGAAAAGTATTACAGTAAATCTCAATTTAGCGAAAGAAATGTTAAAAATGATGCAGTCTATCAATTAAAGTCGAAGATAACCAAATTTGTGAACAGCGATGATGTTAGTTTCACTCAAATTTTAACAACCGGCTCGTCGATCTTTCCGTTCGTCTTATTACATTGCAAACTCTAGAGTCAAATACGCTCGATTATGGAATTGAAATCAAATGTTCAAAACTTTTTTTCAGAAAAGTGGTTTTGCTGCTTTCTGTCAGCGCTTTCAGCATTTTTATTTGATTTTAACTGAATTTAAATCAAACTGACTTTTTTCATGAGATTTTCAATCGCAAGCTATCAGACTGTTAAAATAGTATTAAGTTATGAGTACTCATGTTTCTGAGTTTGATCTTTTAGGTTAAACCTGATGTTTCCTTCTAACCTAACTCCATTATTGAAGTCTCTTTGAGCCCAAGTCAATGAAATCACTTTAATATGGCTATCAATTTACAATAAAATAGTATCAATGTACGCATTTATACCACAGTGTGTTTAGGTTTAATTCAATCAATGTGCAAGATTTACTGTTCAATCAGAGGTCCAATGTTTACCGTAAATAGCATTAATGTTGAAATATTTTCCAGGATGAACTGAAAGAAAACGAATTCAGCTTTAGTCAAGAGCATTTACAATTGAATGAAATTTTACCAATATGAAAAAGGTTTTCTCGAGAGTCAGAAAGTCTCCTACTTTGACACCATTGTATGGTCCAGCAACTCGATCCATAATCTCCCAAATCTGAAAAAAGCCAAATCAGCATATCACTCATCTTTAGATCGTATTACTAGTATATTGCATTGCAATTCAATAAATTATAATAATTATACTTTACCTTGCTCATCGTACTCCTTGAGAGTTTACGTTTCAAGGTAAGTTGGTGCAGTCTAATCATTAACTTATCGAGCTATTAATTCAGAAATGCAAGAAAAATCAATATGAATCAAACTGCAAGTGATTATTGATTACCTTTGTGATGCAATTGCCGAAAACAAGACCAAAGAATCCGAGAAGCGGTAGGATAAAAATACCGATAATTGCGATTAAATTTGCTAAAAAATCGCTGTAAACCCTTACAATAACCCCAAGAAAAATGTAAACATCACCCATAAATGAGTAGACTAAAACATAAACTAACAAAATGTATCGTAACTTGCGAGAAGCCAACTCAAAGCTATTGAGACGACGAATAATCAGTAAACAAAATGATTGAATTTCTTTATCAGTGCATAACATTTTCTCAGTTTTGTTTAACAACAAGTCGGCCGAATCGAGTAGATCAAACAATTGGAAGAGATGAAAGGCGAGTGCACACAGAATATACCAGGCAAAACCGATAACTGAATCGAAAAGGTAAATAGATTGCCAGACAAGTGTAATTGACCAGAAAGAACCAAAAAAGGCCAATCTTGGAACCTTGTATGTCCAAGGGTTGGTCAATAGTGGCGTAAAAAACAGAATCAACAAGAAAATAGGAATACCTATCATTACATTATGAAAATTGAGAGAGATCAAATATACACTTAATCTAAATCTTTTGATGTTACGGTTATTCATACGTAAGTTATCTTGGTTGAACCCATCACGGCAAGCCTTCCATATGGATAGTACATCGAATGTTCCTGTAGCTTCAAGATATAGAATGAATTCTCGAACAAGTACGCTTATTATAATACCGATTGAAACCCATGTTAGACAAGGTAAACGACCTTTACTACGAAACAATGGATCACCAAGATAAAAGGCAAGAGGCTCATCAGCATTGAAAATGAGGATAACAAGTCTCAATAGATTGGCCAAAGAAGTCAATGTGATGATCCAGTCTATCAATTTAAGACGACGATAACCAAATGTGTTTAAAGTCGGAATGTTAGTTTGATCCAAACCACTGCGAACAACTTGAAAAATAATCGTCAATTTTTCTGTTTGTCGAACTAAGTTGCAAACTTTTTCGTCAAACTCATTTGTATCAGGAATTGATAATGCCTGTGAAAACCGTTGCAGCAAATTTTTTGATAAAAAGTTATTTTGATGTTTGCTATTAACACAGTTATCATTCATCATTCACTTCTCATTGAATGAAATGAACAAGCATGAAGCTTTTGATATAGTGATATACGACTGGAGTCTTTAGACTGTGATTTGAGTTTGAATCACGCAACGACCAAACCCGCTCAGTTCGACCACAATCTTGACGCAAAAATTTGATGCTTTGACTTTATATATTGTATAGATTATATTATTATTCTGTTATGAAACAAGGTGCAATGATTAGTTTACCATGGTAATTGAATTGAATCAATATGCGGAATTCACGTTGAAATTAGAGGTCCAATGTTGACTGTAAAAAGCATTAAAGTTGATATATTTTCCAAGATGAACTGAAAGAAAAATAAATTTAGATTCTACTCAACAATTATGATTGCATTAAATCTCACCAATATAAAGAAGGTTTTCTCGAGAGTGAAAAAGTCCCCAATTTTGACACCATTGTATGGTCCATCAACCCGATCCATGATCTCCATAACCTGAAAGGAAAGGTCAAACTCATCAATAAATCTTTTAATGGCATTTCAAGCTTCTTCAATTGGATGCAAGTCTTTTAAAATTCAATAAATAAACTTTACTTTGCTCATCGTTTGCACTGAGAATCTCCTCTTCAAGGTAAGTTGGTGCAACCTAATCGTTAACTTGTCAAGCTAATGATGGAAATGCAAGCAAAATCAATATGAAATGGAATGGCAAATGATTTTTGATCAGTCATCTTTATTACCTCTGTTATTAAATTTCCAAAAACAAGACCAAAGAATCCAATGAGTGGAAGAATAAAAATACCGATAATTGCGACTAAATTTGCTAAAAAGTCATTATAAACTCTTATAATAACTCCAAGAAAAATGTAAACATCACCTGCTGTAGCATAGACAAAAACATAGCTAAGCATTACATATCGAAGCTTAGAAGCCATCAACTCAAAGCTATTGAGACGACGAATAATTAATAGACAAAATAATTTAATATCCTGGTCAGTGTATATCATGACATTGGTTTTTTTAGTAAATAGTTAGCCCAATCAAGTAGATCGAGCAACCGAAACAGATGAAGTGCAAGTGCACACAAAATATACCAGGCGAACCCAAGGATCGAGTCCAAAAGGAAAGTAATAGCAAAGATAACTGTAAATATCCAGATAGCACCAAATAAAGCCAATCTGGGAATCTTGTATGTCCAAGGATTGGTCAGTAATGGCGTGAAAAACAGAATGGACAAAAAAAGAGGAACAACCAACATCACATAATAGAAGATTAGAGTGACTAAATATATCGTGATTCGAAATCTTTTGATGTTGCGCTTATTCATTCGCAAGTTAACCAGATTGGCGCCATCACGGTAATCCTTCCATATGGACAGCACGTCGAATCTTCCTTTGGCTTCAAGGTACAGTATGCCTTCTCGAAAAGGTAACATAATTACAATAACCATTGCACACCATGTTAGACAAGGTAAACGATCTTTACTTCGAAAGAAAAAGTCTCCAAGATAAATGGCAATAGTTTCGTTGGTATTGAAGAGGAGTATAGTGAAGCGGAGCATATTGACCAAAGAGACGATCGCTATGATCCAGTCTAGCAATTTAAAGTGACGATAACCAAACGCGTTCAACGCTCGAAAGTTGGTTTGATTCAAACCTTTACGAACAACTTGAAAGAATCAAATGATATGCAAGATTTACGTTGAAATCAGAGGTCTAACGTTGATCGTGATTAGCATTAAAGTTGTTATATTTTCCAAGATGAACTGCAAAAAGAAAATAAAATTTTAATCAACAAAAATTACCATGCAATAAAATCTCACCAATATGAAGAAGGTTTTCTCGAGAGTAAGAAAGTCTCCAATTTTGACACCATTGTATGGTCCAGCAACTCGATCCATGATCTCCAAAACCTGGAGAAAGATTCGAACTCATGAGTATGATAAATCTTTCAATAGCCTTTCTATCCTCTATTATTGATGCTATAAGAAAATTCAATATATAAGTTTTACTTTACCTTGCTCATCGTATTAATTGAAAATTTACTTCTAATCGTTAGTCGGTGCAGTCTAATCGTTAACCTGTCAAGCTAATGATGGAAATGAAAGCAAAATCAATATCAAATAAAAGGCAAGTGGTTATTGATTACCTCTGTAATCAATTTTCCGAAAGCAAGACCAAAGAATCCAAGAGTCGGCAGAATGAAAATACCGAAAATTGCTACTAGATCTGCAAAAAAGTTGCTATAAACTCGAACAACAACGCCAAGAAAAATGTACACATCGCCAGCTGCAGAGTACACAATGACATAACATAAAAATATGTATCGTAACTTGAAAGAAGCCAACTCAAAGCTATTGAGACGACGGATAACTAATAAACTAAAAAATTGGATATCCTTTTCATTGCATAAATTTTCATTAGTTTGCTTTAATAAGAAGTCTGCAAAATCGACTAAATCAAGCAATCGAAAGAGATGAAATGTAAACACACACAAAATGTACCAAGCAAATCCGAGGATTGAGTTTAAGAGGTAAGTAACTGCAAAAATGACTGAAAATGACCAGATGATACCAAAAAAAGCGAGCTTGGGAACCTTATAAGTCCATGGATTTGTCAGTAATGGAGTAAAAAACAGAATCGACAAGAAAATCGGAAGCCCTATCATAACGTTATTGAATACAAGGGAAACACAATAGACGCTGAATCGAAATTGTTTGATGTTACGATTACTCATACGCAAGTCAACCAGTTTGACACCATCCCGGTACTCCTTCCATATTGATAGTACTTTCAATTTTCCGTTGGCTTCAAGATATAATATCCATTCTCGGAATATAAAGTTTACAAAAATTGCCAGTCCACACCATGTTATCAATGGCAGTTGATCTTTACTTTGAAAGAGCGGATCGCCAAGATAAAAGGAAACAGTGTCGTTAGTATTGAATATGAGGACAGAGATTCTTAACACATTGGCCAGTGAAGTGATAAAAATGACCCAGTCTATCAAGTTAAGTCGACGGTAACCAAATGCGTTTACAGTTTTAATGTCAGTTTGATCTAAACCATTGCGAACAACTTGGAAGTTTATTGTCAATCGTTCTGTTCGTCTAACATAATCCCAAACTTGTGAGCTAAACTCATTTGAGTCAGGAATTGCTTTTAAAGAAGAAACAATTTGCTTAAAATTTTTTGAAAAGTGTTCCAACATTTTATAAACATTATAAAAACTTTTTCCGTTTACAGGCATCATTTCATTGAATGAAAATCAAACTGACAATTGTAACTAAAGCTTAAATTATGTGTGAATCGACTCATGAATATTTATTACATATTTTCAATTGATCAATGCTTAATGTTTAACGATTATGAATTAAATTTATTTGCCAAAATTGTCTTCTTTCAAAAGCATATTAAATAGCATCTTTCATTATTTACAATGTTTATTGTTATACTCATTATTGAGCGATATTCCAATATCGTTGAGAGACAATCATTATAAATATTAAGTCATTATCATTAATAGTTTAAAAGTTAAAAAACATAACATAAAATATCATAACTTGAGCGCAGCCAACTCAAAGATAACCAGAATGATTGAATATCCTTTCCAGTGAATATATCTCATTAGTTCGCTTTAGTAAAAATTCGACAAAATCAAGTAAATCGAGCAACCTCAAGGGATGATATACGAGCCTTCTTCGCCAGATCAATCTTCAATGAGAGTATTCACTTCGAATTTACGTTTTTGAACAAATAAAATCAGAAAAAGTTACGGACAATGTATTGAATTCAAGAAATAAGTCCTGTTTTTGAGCAATAAAGATGAGAGCGAATGAAATGAATTAAGCCAATCAGTGAGATTTACGTTGAAATTAGAGGTCTGATGTTGCACGTAAATAGCATTAAAGTTGATATATTTTCCAAGATGAACTAAAAGAAAGCAAATTTAGATTTCAATCGACAACAATTAAATGAAATCTTACCACTATGAAGAAGGTTTTCTCGAGAGTAATAAAGTCTCCTATTTTGACACCATTGTATGGTCCATCAACTCGATCCATGATCTCCATAACCTGAAAGATTAAATTCATCAATATTACGAATCTCTTAATGACATTTCTATCCTCTTAAATTTATTGATAAATCAAACTTTAGTAAAATTCAATCAATAAATTAACCTTTACCTTGCTCATCGTATTCACTGAGAGTCTACTCTTCGAGGTAAGTCGATGTAGTTTAACCGTTAACTTGTCTAGCTAATGGAAATGCAAGCAAAAATCAATATGAAATGAAATGCAAGTGTTTAGCGATTACCTCTGTGATTAAACTGCCAAAAACAAGACCAAAGACTCCAAGAGCCGGAAGAATAAAAAGGCCAAAAATCGCAACCAAATTTGCAAAAAAGTTATTGTAAACTCGAACAATAACACCAAGGAAAATGTAAACATCGCCTGCTAACGAGAAGACAAAAAATAACTGAGCATAACATATCGTAACTTGAAAGAAGTCAACTCAAAGCTGTTGAGTTGACGGATAATCAGCAAGCAAAATGATTGAATGTCCTTTTCAGTGACCAACAAGACATTGGTTTGGTTCAATAAGAAGTCAGCCAAATCGAGTAAATCGAGCAAACGAAATAGATGAAATGCAAGGGCACACAAAATGAACCAAGCAAATCCAAGGATCGAGTTTAAAAGGAAAGTAGAAGCAAAGACAAGAGAAAATGACCAGATAGTACCGAAAAAAGCCAAACTAGGAACCTCATACGTCCAAGGATTGGTCAGTATTGGCGTAAAAAACAGAATCGACAAAAAAATAGGAAGCCCAATCATCACGTTATTCAAAACTAGAGAAACGAAATATATGCTGAGACGAAATCTTTTGATGTTGCGATTATTCATACGTAAGTTAACCAAGTTGAAACCCCGACGGTTATCCTTCCATATTGATAGTACTTCAATTTTTCCTTTATCTTCAAGGTATAATATCCATTCTCGGAATGTGAATGCTATTGAAATGGCCATTGAAGCCCATGTAAACAATGGTAATCGATCCTTACTTCGAAATAGAGGATCTCCAAGGTAAATGGCGATATTGTCGTTGGTATTGAAAATGAGTCCAGTAATTCTGAACACATTGACCAGTGAAGTGATTGCTATTATCCAGTCCATCAAGTTAAGTTGACGATAACCAAATGCGTTTAAAGTCGTAATGTTAGTTTGATTCAGACCATTGCGAACAACTTGGAAGATAATCGTCAATCTTTCCGTTCGTCTCACTAAATCACCAACTTTCGAGTCAAACTCACTTGTATCAGGAATTGCTTTTAAATCCCATAAAAGTTGTTTCCGTTTTTTCAAATAGTCTGATATTTTATTATAAACAGTTTTTTCATTGAAAGCCATCACCCGCTACTCATTTAATGAAAATGAAACTGAATCAGCTTTAACGTTTAAGTTATATTCAATTTGAATTTTAAATGATTTATTCAATTTCCTAATAAACAATCATAAACTAAATTCATTTCTCAACTTTCTTAAAGTCGAGTCTCAAAGATTCGATTTTTTGTCATTTTTAAATCTATACAGTTATAATCATTATTGAACCATTTCCCAATGTTGTCAAGAGACGATCGTAATCTGAATCAATTTTATTACAGTAAAGTACCAGATAGTGTCACTCCTGTGAAATAGCTTATTTACACAGCAAGGGCTATTCAATGAGCAAATCATGTTAAATTAATCAAAACAACTACAGGATTTAAATTAATTGTCAGAAAAGCTTGAAATTAACATCACCAAGCTCCAAAGCATTAATTAAGTTGAAATTCGCAAAGATATTCAATTTTCTTGATAAAATCTTAATCATTTCAACAAAAACTTTCTTGATAAGAAATGTAAACAAAGGGATTGAGGGGTCATTGATTAATTTAGTGACATTATCTGGTACTTTACTGTATATGCAACTAGCCAGCAATTGGCAAATTTCAAAATATTATAAGCGTGGCAAAAGTCCCTTGTAGCATATTCACCGACTATCATAGATACAATTTACGCGAACAAATTTTTGGTCTTTTCCTTTTTAATCTTCAAATTATTTTTTCATAAGGTCAGTTGAAAATTAAAATTTTCTGAATCATATCATTCACTATACATCTGACAAACAGTCGATAACAATAAATATCTTTTTTAGTTGAAAATTTATTCGCGAAAATATGGTTGAAGTGCCGATTCCAATTCTGAGTTATCAATTAGATAGGATATAATAACAATGAAAGTTTCGCTAAAAATTTTTTATTCTACTAATAGTTTATATGAATTTTGATCATCTTATACATTATGTTATACATTATGTATATTATATATTTAATTTGTATTTTATTGTTTTTAATAGATAATTGCTCATTGATTATGAACGTAGATGTAGATTTAATGTTTAGTTAACCAGAGAGCATTTTTGATGAGTAAATTCAATCAATCAGAGGTCCAATGTTGCACGTAAATAGCATTAAAGTTGAAATATTTTCCAAGATGAACTAGAAAAAAACAAATTTAGATTTTAAACAATTCCCATGCAATAAAATCTTACTAATATGAAGAAGGTTTTCTCGAGAGTAAGAAAGTCTCCCACTTTGACTCCATTGTATGGTCCAGAAACTCGATTCATGATCTCCATAACCTGCAAGGAAAATCAAATTCATCAATATTATGAATCTTTTAATAGCATTTCTATCCTTATAAATTACTGTCAATTTTATTGAAATTCAATAAATAAATAATACTTTACCTTGCTCATTGTATTCACCGAAAATTTACCCTTAAAGGTTAGTCGGTGCAATCTAATCGTTAACTTGTCAAGCTAATGGGATGAAATAGAGCAAAAATCAATATTGTATCAAAGGTGCCTGATAACTAATTACCTCTGTGACTAAATTGCCAAAAACAAGACCAAAGAGTCCGATAATCGGAAGAATAAAAATGCCGATTGTTGCGAGTAAATTCGCGAAGAAATTATTGTAAACACGAACAATGACTCCAAGAAAAATGTAAACATCTCCTGCTAATGAGTAGACAAATACATAGCACAACAAGACATATCGTAACTTGGACGCAGCTAACTCAAAGCTATTGAGACGACTGATGATCAGTGAACAGAATGTTTGAATATCTTTTTCAGTGTATGTCAGGGCATTTGTTTTGTGCAATAAAAAGTCAGCCAAATCTAGCAAATCGAGTAATCGAAAGAGATGGAATGGGAGTGCACACAAAACAAACCAGCCAAAACCTAAGATCGAGTTTAAGATGAAGGTAATGGCAAAGATAACTGAGAATGACCAGACAATACCAAAGAAAGCTAATTTTGGAATCTTATATGTCCAAGGATTGGTAAGTATCGGCGTAAAAAACAGAATCGACAAGAAAATAGGAACAACTGTCATAACGTTTGAAAATACAAGAGAGACGAAATAAATGCTGAATCGAAATCTTTTGATGTTACGATTATTCATTCGCAAGTTAACCAGGTTGAAACCATCAAGGCAAACCATCCATATAGACAGCACTTCGAATTTTCCTCTGGCTTCGAGGTATAAAATCCATTCTCGAAACGTAAACATTATTGCAATCGCCATTGCAGCCCATGTTAACAATGGTAGTCGATCCTTGCTACGGAATAAAGGATCGCCAAGGTAAAAGGCAATATCGTCATTAGTATTGAAAAAGAGTACCATGAATCTCAATGAATTGACCAGTGAAGTAATTGCTATGATCCAGTCTATCAATTTAAGTCGACGATAACCGAATGCGTTCACAGAATTAATATTAGTTTGGCTTAAACCATTGCGAACAACTTGGAAGATTATTGTCAATCTTTCTGTTCGTCTAACTAAATCCCAAACTTTCGAGTCAAATTCACTCGAATCAGGAATCGCTATCAAATACGAACAAAGTTGCTTTAAATTTTTCAAAAAGTAGACTTTTACTTTAAAATCTAAACTTTTAATAATTGCAACCATATTTGCTTTTCATTGACTGAAAATGAATGAAATGAAAATGAAAGTATACTCAATTTAAATCATAAAAATTTCATTTTGCATTTTCAATTTTTAATATCATTGTGCAATAAATTTTCTCATTATTGATCAGAGACGTAATATTTGCGTTTATCTATATATGTTTTTTCTTGAATCATCATTAAAAGTCATTTTCATAATATGAGTTGAGACAGAAATTGAACAAAAGCAGCTTTATAGCGCTTAAACTTGCGCTACTTTATTGATTCTTGATTATAAGAAAACGAGGTTCAATATTTCGTTTATATCTCGATGCTACTGATGATTGTGATTCAATGATTCTGTCCTGTTGTTGGAGTCTGTAAGAAGTCCAGACAGCTCGATTTCTCCGATCAATTTAAATCTTCGCTTTTTTATACTTCTCTCTTTGACTTAAAAATTTATCTTGGTATTCCTTGGAAGCAGATGTAGGTCTGGATACAAATTAGTTGAAAATTTTCATTATAAATCATTTTATTTCATATGTTTTCAGTTTTGCTGTGTTCATCTAATACATCAGAGTGTTATGAAGTAAAAAAATAAGTAGATCAGAAGTAAATCAAAAGAGCTAATTTATTACAAATAGATAGTTAGTCACAAAAAAAACATTCACTGATGTTAGCTCGCTTACATATCACAGAGATCATTTCGATTAATAAATTGAGCAACAAATAATTTACCAGAGGACCAATGTTGACCGTAAACAGCATTAAAGTTGAGATATTTTCCAAGATGAACTAGAAGCAAACAAATTTAGCTTTTAATCAACACCAATCATCACCGAAACACATCTTACGAAGAAAGCTTTCTCGAGAATCAGAAAGTCGCCTATTTTGACACCGTTATATGGTCCAGCAACTCGATCCATGATCTCCATAACCTGCGGGGAAAGTCAAAATCTTTTAATAACATTTCTATATCCATAAATTCATATCCAATTTAGTAAAATTAAACTTTTTTAAATAAACTGTTATAAATTAAACGTTACCTTGCGCATTGTATTCACTGAAAATTTACTAATAATCGTTAGATTGTGCAGTCTAATGGTTAACTTGTCAAGCTGTTAATAAAAATACAAGCAAAAATAAACATGAGATGAATGCAAATGATAGTTGATTACCTCTGTGATTAAATTGCCGTGATTAAAACAAGACCAAAGATACCAATCAACGGAAGGATAAAAATTCCGACAGTTGCAAGTACTAATAATTCGCAAAAAAATTATTGTAAACTTTTACAACGGTTCCAAGGAAAATGTATATATCACCTGCTAAGGAGAAGACAAAAACATAACTGAAAACAACATATCGTAACTTGAAAGCAGCCATTGTAAGCACGAACAATAAGCCCAAGGAAAATGTTTCCATCGCCTACTAATGAGTACACAAAAGCGTAACACAAAAAGACATATCGTAACTTGGACGCAGCCAACTCAAAGCTATTGAGACGACGGATAATCAGTAAGCAAAACGATTGAATATCCTTTTCAGTGTACATCATGTTATTAGTTTGGTTCAATAAGAAGCCAGCCAAATCAAGTAAGCGGTAAGCTAGCGGTCATGAAACTTATATGCTAATGTATGTTTTTTCTCTTTTTTTAGAAACCATTCAAAATCAACGGAAACCAGATTTCCTTTAGCTTCAATGACCGGGAGATTGAGCAAAAAGATGTCAACATTACACCTTTATCCTTGGACATTGGCAATGGTGTTGATGTTTTTGTTGACATTGTTTGGACTGATGATTCGCTAGCGGATATTGAATGTCCCATCTGCCTCTCCACCATCACTGAAAGATGTTACAATTTTCCCTGCAATCATCTTCTTTGTATCAATTGTAGCTTGAAATGGTTCTTTGACACAACTGTCAGGACTTTTAGTTATGATGAAGAGAGGTCCAATGGTTGTCCATTATGTAGGGCTCAAGTTGAGCAATTTCATTTTAAAATCAGTGATCAGGTGATTACTGTTGATCATCGTTTCCTTGGCAACTTGTCAGACGATGAACTTTTTGATTGGACCTCTCTTCATCTTAACTGTGGTTTCAGAAGAACCAAAGAACAAATAGATGTACCAGTTAAATATTTGCCAACAGGTTTTGGAGGCTATTGAAGCAATAAATTTTTTGTTTTGATTTTTGTTTTGTTTTTTTTTGGTTTTTTTGGTTTTTTTGTGTATTTTTGTTTTGCTTTTTTGTATTGCTATTTATATTGATTATGTGGGCCATGTTCTGCAGCTCTGGCCATTTTTTATCCACATTTCACTTGTGTACTTTGTTGCTTTCAAACTATTTATACCATTACACTGAAAATTACGGCTTCTGTTTGATTGGAGATTTTTAGTAACCGAAATCAAGCAAAAGTAATTTGCTATCCAAATAACTCATAATAAATAAAGACTAACTGAAAAAACACGGAATCACCGGTAAGTTTACCGTTTTGGTTGTAAAACACGCTCCGATTATGCCGATGGATCGTCTGACCTAGTACTAATAGTTTACGGATAAAATTTCTAACATTTTCAACCATCTTTTCTTTTTCATTGAATGTAAATGAAACTTAAAGTCAATTTGTTTCTTAAATATTTAATTTTTGATTTTCAGTATTTAATTATTATAATCATTTAGGAATAAATATACTCACTACTCGTAGCTAACAAATGCAATATTTTGTTTTGTATATATCAACATTTATGCTTTGAAGGGTGCCCAATACTCATTTCATTTATTGTGCGCGCAGTGAATAGACAACTACATGTATTTACCAATCGGTAGGGTAAAAAAGAACCTTTCGGGTCACTCTTTGTTCTTCCAGCTCTCTTTGAGAGTTTACAAGGTGTGCAAATCTAATTTCATTGTCACTCGAGCATTAGTTGGAAATTCGCTTGATATCTGATATATTAAATCGAAAGTGAAACAAATGCTGATCATTCTTTGACAAATCGTAATAGGCAAGCCAAGGAATTGAATAAAAATACAAGTTGTGATGAAAAATATTTATTAAAGTGGCACAACGACATCAGACAACTAAAGTGTTATACAACTAAAAGCGATAAACAACTTTAGTATATGAATATAATCAACCAGCAAGATTTACGTTACACTCAAGGGTCCAATGTTTACTGTGAATAGCATCAAAATTGATATATTTTCCATGATAAACTGCAAGAAAATAAATTCAGTTTTAATAGAAAACAATATTCGAATGAAACCTTACTAAAATTAAAAAGGTTTTCTCGAGAGTAATAAAGTCTCCTATTTTGACACCATTGTATGGTCCAGCAACTCGATCCATGATCTCAAAAACCTGAAGGAAAAATAAAACTCTTATAACAGCATTTCTATTCCCAAAAATTACTGCCAATTTTATTGTAATTCAATGAATAAATCATGCTTTACCTTGCTCATTGTATTTACTGAAAAATTGCCTTTAAAGGTTAGCCGGTGCAGTCTCACTGTTAACTTGTCGAGCTGTTAATGAAAATACAAGCAAAAATCAATATGAAATAAAATGCAAACGCATTGATCACCTCTTTGACTAGATATCCGAAAACAAGACCAAAAACTCCAAGAGCAATAAGAATAAAAACACCGATGATTGCAAGTAAATCTGCAAAAAAGTCACTGTAAGCACGAACAATAAGCCCAAGGAAAATGTCTGCATCACCTAATAACGAGTAGACAAAAACATAAAACAATACTATGTATCGTAACTTGCGAGAAGCCAGTTCAAATGTGTTAAGACGTTGGATAATCAGTAAACAAAATGATTGCATATCCTTTTCAGTGTAAAACATGCTTCGGTTCAAAAAAGTTTCCGCTGAATCGAGTAGATCGAACAACCGAAACAGATGAAATGAAAACGCACACAAAATGAACCAAGCAAATCCTAGAATTGAGTTTAATACGATAGTACCAACAAAAATAGACAAAAATGACCAGATAGTACCGAAAATAGCAAGTCCAGGAATCTTATATGTCCATGGATTGATCAGTAATGGTGTGGAAAACAAAAATGTTATAAAAATTGGAGCCGATATCACCATGTGATAGAAAATGACTGAGAAAGAATAAACGCAGAATCTGAATCTTTTGATGTTACGATTGTTCATACGTAAATTAATCAGGTTGAAACCATCTCGGTTATCCTTCCATATCGACAGTACTTCAAATTGCCCTTTAGCTTCGAGGTGTAATATCCATTCTCGGAAAGTAAACGCTAGTGCAATAGCAATAGCAAACAATGATAGAATGAGAACTCGATCTTTGCTGTGTAAAAATGAATCTCCAAGATAAATGGCAATATTTTCGTTGGTACTGAATATGAGTACAGTAAATCTGAATACAGTGGCTAGCGAAGTGATTGCTATTATCCAGTCTAGCAAGTTGAGTCGACGATAACCAAATGCATTTACAGTGGGAATGTTAGTTTGGTCCAAACCTCTACGGACAGCTTGAAAGGTAATCGCCAATCTTTCTGTTCGTCGAACTAAATCGCTAACTTTTCGGTCAAACTCTTTTGAATCAGGAATCGTGGTTAAATAAGAAAAAATTTGCTCCCAAAACTTCAAATAATATTTCAAATATTTCAAAAAGTAATTCAGCATTTTCTTGACACTTTTTTTATTTACAGTCAACATTTGCTTTCCATTGAATGAAAATGAAAAATAAAACTCAAAGTATCATCGATTCAAAAGTTAAATATTTTATTATCGATTTAAATTTTTAATTATTATCATCATTATGAAATAGTAGTAAATTTATTCACTACTTATAGCTGAGAAACGCAATATTTTTCCATGTGTTTATCAATATCTTGGTAGCAGCCAAATCAGTGGAGATGATCAATAATTTATAAAAATGGTTGAATATCATTATCAGTGTAACATTTCATGATGCTTGCTGAATAATGAGTCAGCCAAATGAGTAAACAAAGCAATTTAAAATTAAAGATGAAATGTAGACACAAAAAATACCAATCCTAGGATCGAAGGAAAAAAGGAATTATTAATAATAGCAAAGTGAAACTATTCAGATAGTACCAAAAAAGGTCAATCTTGGCGTCAATCCAAATTCTTAGCTAATTTACTAACTGTACTGTACTTTTACTATACTATGCATGAATGTATGTACAAAGGATACATAGTTTCATCTTCGATCTTTCAAGTTTCACTTGTATTATATTCAATAATAAATGTGTAGTTTGGCAATTTGTACTTTCTATGAAAAATGAATTCATGGATTGCCTGATCTTTTTGGAAAAACAATTAAAGCTAATTGCGATCATTTCGTTGTTTAAATCAATATTTGTATATTTTTCGAATTTAATTTTATTATTAACACAATTTAGACGTATTAAGACTAATTATTCGTCGATATAAGTGGTTATACACATCAACACTCATACATCTTTTCAATTCATCTCTTGATATTGGCCTTTGGTCTAAAAACTTTGAGCCTTAATACTTCGATAATGGTAGCATCTATTATAAAATGATCATTATTTGTCCCATCATGAAATTCACTGTAAATTAATAGGCAAGCAATAGAATGAATAAAAATACAAGTTGAGATGAGAAATATTTATTATAGTGGGACAACGGCATTAGAGTATTATAAAACCGCTTAACAGTTAAAGTTAGAATCAAATTGATTTTTATTGTTCAATCAGCAAGATTTACGTTACACTCAAGGGTCCAATGTTTACCGTAAATCGCATCAAAATTGATAAATTTTCCATAATAAACTAAAAGAAAATAAATTTAGTTTCAATAGAAAACAAGATTCGATTGGAATCTTACTAAAATGAAAAAGCGTTTCTCGAGAGTAAAAAAGTCTCCTATTTTGACACCATTGTATGGTCCAGCAACTCGATCCATGATCTCCATAACCTGAAAGGCAAAACTCATCAATATTGTGAATCTTTTAATAGCATTTCTATCCACATAAATTAATATCGCATTTTATTAAAATTCAATAAGTAAAATATACTTTACCTTAGACATTGTTTTCATTGCGGAAACATTCAGCAGCATCTGGCATCGAGCATGCCATCTCTATTCATTATTAATCTTTCAGGCATTGTAAGATTATTTTCATCTACTATAATAGTAGGGATACCGCCGTTTATTATAAAAGCTAAGAGCTGCGGTGCTCGTATAATCCGATAGCTGGAGACTTCGATAGACGCATCACAAACTTTGTCTGAAAAAGTTTGTCATAAGTTATAAACTTTTAGATCATTGTAATCCTATCATCTATTCATGAATCTTACCATTGAGCATACTCTTGCATTTCACATTTTTTGTGATAATGGCTGAATCTAAAATTTTCTGGAGGGAATGGATTCCTGATTGTCTTTTTATATCTAGGAGCCACTTGAATGAAAGAGAGTTTCTCTTCAATAATTGAATTTTCAGTTTTACCCTGAGAGCAGCTATACGATATTTCGAGTCCAATATAATTGAACTCAGAAAACGGATTCTGCAATCCCAATGATATGAATTCATAATTCACTGAAATGAATAAATCTTTATAAAAATCTCTAGGATCGTCGCCTATGAAATAAGAAAAATTATTGTTAGATTAAGAATATTTCATTAATCATTATATTAATTTATATTACCTGGAATTCCATTGTATCTCTTAGCTGCATCATGACAAGCATGAGCGCTCTATCAACGGCCGAATCTAACTTTGGACCCTCTGTCCGATTTATAATCGCCTACAAATCTTTTCCACTCAGCATATTTTTGGCTGAGACCAGTTGGCAGATGTTCCATCTCTATTGGACCAATTCCTGTGCCTTTTATAAAAAACTTGTAAAGCTCTTTGAGCCCGTAGAAAGTTTGATAATTTGCCCGGTTGATTTGCCGAAGCAGGATTTTGGAGCTAAAATGAACAAAATTAGACAAAATTCAAACTAAAATGACCTCATAGCTAATTAAGCTTTTAATAAAAATGTAAAATCTTTAATTAAATTTAATAGATGGAGTTAATTGTGAAAAGGCCGCGAAAATAAATCTAGATTAAGCATTTTATTGATACAGATTAAAGTTTTTTAATATACATTAATATACATTAATTCATTTCTAATTAAGATCCTTGCTTAACCGGATCCACCCTAAATAACAATGAATAAATTGATATTATTAAGCTTTAAAGTCCAGCTAAAGAAAATGTGAGTAAGTTAAACTGTCTTTCTGATAAACCTTTGATGCTAAAAAACCGGTTAATTCAACATGTGTAACCAGAAAACTATGGTAACCTATGAGTTACTAAAAATGTGTTACAAAAAAGTTTCCATTCCCAGTGAAATTATTTTCTCGCGGCTTACTGCATCAACTACTCTTGTAGCTATAATTAGGGCTCGAAATTTCTGCAATCTAATGCGATCAATGTGCATGAATTCGCGACATGTACATGAGTGAAAAATATGAATTTTGATTCTCATTTAATGATTATAATTGACTAGAATAGGTAACAGTTAAATGAATCTAATGCTCATAAAACAGCAATGTGAAATTAGAAATTTTCATAATTTGCGCTTCATGGTATGTTGCCATATGATGCTTCAATTCGCGTAAAATATTTCCATAGCTAAGTTGCTTTAACTTGCTCCTTGTTTCTGTTAACTATCATTATCTAATTCGA
The DNA here is from genome assembly GCF_000239435.1 of Tetranychus urticae. Next base: position 444,325 of record NW_015449942.1, on the reverse strand, counting down.
TTATCTATAAGATTCGTGTATGAAACAAGTGCAAGCGTATTGACTGATTGCAATAGAAATGTCAGGATTCCGAAAAAGGTAAACATGATTCAACTATGATTAATTTGGATGACGAAGATTCTTGCAAATTAATGAATCAAGAATCAAAAATACGAGAAGATTCAACAGATTGAAGATGAAGTCGATAACTTCTATGTGTGCCTCTTGAAAGGTATCTTTTAATTTGCAAAAATGTTGAGTTTGCATTGCTTCGTTGCTTTCGTTGAATCACATCTGCTGTATCAGGCTCGTGATTATGTTCTGTTTTTGCATAAATTGCATTGTTGATTAGAGTAACTTTGCCTGGACAGTTTTCATGCAAGCATCTTCAGTAACTTCTTTAATTAATTTGTCGTTTTTTCTATGCACATATTGTTTAAACACAATAAATTTGCACCTTTGTTTGATTTTATGAACGAGTATGAGGATATGATGAGTTACAATTTGCTGATAACTAAACACTATGAAACTAATAAAAGACTGAAAAGTAGCCATTTGTCAAATTTTGAAATAGTTCATGTTGAAATGAAGCTAGTAAGTTTAATTAAAATCATTTAATCAGTTTAAACATGAAACTTTCAAATAGCTTAAATTGTATTCAGCCGTTTTGGACCTTGCTGTTTTGCCCTTAGCCAGTTTTAGATTAGCTCTATTGGGGCTTTACCATTGATTTTCAGTTTTTAATTATCATAATCATTTCGGAATAAATCTGCTCAATGCTCATAGATACGAAACGCAATATTTTTCTTTGTAATCATCAAAACAATATTCCAAGGGTAAAGTTGCCCAATACTAAATTATTTCATTGATAATAATCAAATTAAGCGCGTAGAATAGCAAAGGTATTGCAATACTTTATTTTGTTTTCGATTAACACATTACATTACCCGTTTTGATTTTTGATGATTTTCACTCGGAAACTTTGATTAAAGACTGAATTGAACAGTTTTAGTAAATGAATATAACCAACCAGCAAGATTTACGTTACACTCAAGGGTCTAATGTTTACCGTGAAAAGCATCAAAATTGATATATTTTCCAGGATAAACTAGAATGAAAAAATTTTTATTTTAATGCACATCAATCATCATTAAAAAACGTCTTACAATTATGAAGAAGGTTTTATCGACAGTAGTAAAGTCTCCAATTTTGACGCCATTGTATGGTCCAGCAACTCGGTCCATGATCTCCAAAACCTGAAGGAAAATTAAAACTCTTATGATATAATTTTATTTCTATTCACAAATCGCTGCCAATTTTATTGAAATTCAATGAATGCTTTACCTTGCTCATTGTATTTACTGAAAAATTGCCTTTAAATGTTAGCCGGTGCAGTCTCACTGTTAACTTGTCGAGCTATTAATGAAAATACAAAAACAAAATCAATATAAAATGAAATGCAAATGATTATTGATTACCTCTGTGATTAAATACCCAAAAAGAACACCAAAAACTCCAGGAGCAATAAGAATAGAAGTACCGATGGTTGCGAGTGAATCTGCGAAAATGTCATTGTAAGCACGAACGATAAGCCCAAGGAAAATGTCTCCATTACCTAACAACGAGTAGATAAAAACATAACACAACAGGACATATCTTAACTTGCGAGAAGCCAACTCAAAGCTATTGAGACGACTGATGATCAGTAAACAGAATAATTGGAAATCCTTTTCAGTGTATAACATGTTATAACTTCTGTTTAACAAAGTTTCGGCTGAATCTAGTAGATCGAGCAAACGAAACAGATGAAATGCAAACGCACACAAAATAAACCAAGCAAATCCTAGCACAGAGCTCAATAAGATAGTACTAACAAAGATGGTCAACAATAGCCAGATGGTACCGAAAATAGCAAATTCAGGAATCTTGTATGTCCAAGGATTGGTTAGTAAGGTTGTGACAAACAGAATCGACAGCATAATTGGAACCGATATCAGCATATTGTAGAAAATAATAGAGAAGAAATAAATGCAGAATCTAAATCTTTTGATATTACGACTGTTCATACGTAAATTAACTACTTTGAAACCATCTCGGCAATGTTTCCATATCGCAAGTACTTCGAATTGCCCTTTAGCCTCGAGGTGTAATATCCATTCTCGGCAACCAAACGCAAGTGAAAGGGCAATCGCAAGATATGATTCACAAAGAAATCGATCTTTGCCGTGAAGAAAGGTGTCACCAAGATAGATGGCAATAGTTTCGTTCGTACTGAATGTGAGCACAGCAAATCTGGATACAACGGCTAAAGAAGCAACTGCTATGATCCAGTCTACCATGTTAAATCGACGATATCCAAATTCATTCACAGTGGGAATGTTAGTTTGATCCAAACCCCTACGGACTACTTGATAGGTAATCGTCAACCTTTCACTTCGTCTTACTAAATCGCTAACTTTCTGGTCAAACTCATTCGTGTCAGGAATCGTGGTTAAATAAGAAAAAATGTGCTTCCAAAACTGCAAGTAATTCAAATACTTTGAAATATAGTTTTCCATTTTCATGCCACTTTTTGCATTTACAGTCAACATTTTCATTCCATTGAATCAAACTGAAGCTTGATGATCAAAATGAAACTTGGTAGCAACCAAATCAGTGGAGATAGTCAATGATTTATGACAAGGATTGAATATCATTATCAGTGTAACGTGTCATGGTCTTTGTTTATAATGATGAAATGTACACACAAGAAATATAAGCCAAATTCTAGGATCGAGTAAAAAGATAAGTAAGAAGGTAATGGCAAAGATAAGCGAAACTGTTCAGATACCAAAAAATGCCAATCTTTGAATCTTGTATGTCCAAGGATACTGTGAAAATTTTGAGCTAATGCACGATTATATTAGGTAACCAAGTAAGTTTTGATACTCTTGAAGTGTATTTATTTCAAACAATTAATTAATTTAGATAAATTATTCCGATTATTTTGATTTTTTGGGATAAATTAATGGTATGGTATTAATATAAAGGATACATAGTTTCATCTTCGATCTGTCAAGTTTCACTTGTAATTTTTATATTAAACAGCCTCGAAAGAAAGTTTGACATTTACAGTTATCATTAGCTTCACGCATATATCATCGTATCTAATGACAGTCAGAAAATCAATCTTAAACAGTATCTTAAGAGTGATAAAATTTACAATCAATGACAATCGATGGTCAAGCAGTTGAATGACAACGATATTGTTTGATATTGATTTGCTTATTGTCATTAGGTATCATGAGAATGGTATATGCGTGTACCTAATGGTAACTATGTTAAACTTTTCTTTCGAGGCTGCATAATTTAATAATGAATGTGAATTTGAACTTTCTAGGAAAAATAAATTCATGGATTGCCTGATCTTTTTGGAAAAACATTTAAAGCTGATTGCGATCATTTCGTTGATTCAATCAATAGTTATATATTTTTCGCATGTAATTTTCGCGCAGAACTTAATTATTAACATGTTTCAGACTTATTATTCGTCGATGAAAATGGTCGGTTCACATCAACAATCGAACACTTTTTTAAATCCATCAATCTCTTGATATTGGCCTTTGGTCTAAAAACTTTGAGCCTCAATACTTCGATAATGGTAGCATCTGAAATGATCATTATTTGACCAATCGTGCGATTTTACTGTAAATTAATAGGCAAGCAATAGATTGAATAAAAATACAAGTTGATGTGAAAAATATTTATTATAGTGGGACAACGGCATTAGAGTATTATAAAACCGCTTAACAGTTAAAGTTAGAATCAAATTGATTTTCATTGTTCAATCAGCAATATTTACGTTACACTCATGGGTCCAATGTTTACAGTGAATAGCATCAAAATTGATAAATTTTCCATGATAAACTAAAAGAAAATAAATTTAGTTTTAATAGAAAACAATATTCTCAAATCTTACTAAAATGAAAAAGCGTTTCTCAAGGGTAAAAAAGTCTCCTATTTTGAGTCCATTGTATGGTCCAGCAACTCGATCCATAATCTCCATAACCTGGAAGAAAGGTCAAAGGTCATCAATATTGTGAATCTTTTAATAGCATTTCTATCCTCATGTAATATCGCATTTTATTAAAACTCAATAAATAAAATATACTTTACCTTACTCATTGTTTTTACTGAAAATTTTCCCTTAAAAGTTAGCCGATGCAGTCTAATGGTTAACCTGTCGAGCTGTTGATAAAATACAAGCAAAAACCAATATAAAATCTAATGCAAGTTATTATTAGTTACCTCTGTGATTAAATATCCGAAAACAAAACCAAAAATTCCAAGAAAACCAAGAGTGAAAAGACCGAGGATTGCAAGTAAATCGGCAAAAAAGTCATTGTAAGCTCGAACAATAAGCCCAAGGAAAATGGCTACATCACCTAATAACGAGTAGACAAAAACATAACACGAGAAGATATATCTTAACTTGCGAGAAGCCAACTCAAAGCTATTGAGACGACTGATGATCAGTAAACAGAATAATTGAAAATCCTTTTCAGTGTAAAACATGCTTCTGTTTAACAAAGTTTCCGCTGAATCGAGTAGATCGAACAACCGAAACAGATGAAATGCAAGTACAGACAAAAACAACCAGGCAAATCCTAGGATGGAGTTGAATAAGAAAGCACCAACAAAGATGGCCAACAATAGCCAGCCAGTAGCGAAAAAAGCAAGTGCAGGAATCTTGTATGTCCATGGATTGATCAGTAATGGTGTGAAAAACAGAAATGACATAAAAATTGGAATCAATAGCATCATATAATAGATCATAACAGAGAGAAAATAAATGCAGAATCTGAATCTTTTGATATTACGATTATTCATACGCAAGTTGACCAGGTTGAAACCATCTCGGTTATCCTTCCATATCGATAGTACTTCAAATTTTCCTTTAGCCTCGAGGTGTAATATCCATTCTCTGAAAGCAAACGCTAGTGAAGTGGAAATTGCAAACAATGATAGAATGAGAGCTCGATCTTCGCTGTGAAAAAAAGAGTCACCAAGATAAATGGCAATAGTTTCGTTGGTATTGAATATGAGTACAGTATATCTGAATATAGTGGCCACCGAAGTTATTGCTATGATCCAGTCTAGCAAGTTAAGTCGACGATAACCAAATTCATTTACAGTGGGAATGTTAGTTTGATTCAAACCTCTACGGACTGCTTGAAAGGCAATTGCCAATCTTTCTGTTCGTCTCACTAAATCGCTAACTTTCTGGTCAAACTCATTCGAATCAGGAATTGTAGTTAAATAAGAAAAAATTTGTCTCCAATACTTCAAGTACTTCAAATATTTAAAAAAGTAGTTCAGCATTTTCTCGACACTTTTAGCATTACACTCAACATTTGTTTTCATTGAATTAAAATGAAAATGTAAAATGAAACTTACAAGTTACAGACTTACGAGGTTCCCTTGTTAGAGTATCTTCGATTTAAATCTTAAATATTTCACTATTGCTTTTCAATTTGCAATCATCATAAGGGTTATGAAATAAATGTGTTCACTACTCATAGATGAGAAACGCAATGTTTTCCATGTATTTATCAATATTTAATTTGCCTGAAGAATCAAGGTGCATGAATCACCATTAAAGTGTTTACTTTCAAAATGAGACAAAAATTGTTCTTATAATTTTTGCCTTAAAAACAATAAAAAAACACAAGTTTTAGATCGAGATGAAAATCAAAAGATAAATTGTTACTATATTTTACCAGAAAAACAATCCAATGGCTAATTTCATCACCAACAATCAAAACAACCATGATCAGTGGTTAGGTACGAAGCAAATCATATTATATTTTAAATCAATACTCAATAAAACTCGAGTTTCATTTTAATTATTTTATAATTTAATAATAAATGCAGTTTCGAAATTGAAGCTTTCTATGAAAAATGCATATTTTGATTGATTTCTGGTCTTTTTTCAAAAACAATTAAAGCTATCATTTCGTTGATTAATGCAAATCCTTGGTTTCTTTCTCCAATCTACTTTTCGGTTACAGTCTAGTTACACGGACAAAAGGAGGAGCGTTAATTTAACACACGATTTAAACCAATCACAGTAAACACGCTCATGTATTGTTTTTAATAATTTTTACATAAAAATAATAGTTCAACTGAGATTCAATTGTTGAATTAGTGGACAAACAAATTGACCAGCAAGCCACTTCAGAATCAGCTTTATTAATAATATCTTTCTCTGTTGAATTATTCTCAATTTTTACATTTTATTATGTTACTTCCAATGATATTAAATTCAAACAGATTGTCTTGATTAGTCACTGATTTAAAAATCTTGGTAGTAACGCCTTTTGTTCGTGTAACTAGACTGTTACCAATTGAACAGATTGGGTTGTCTATTTACCAATTGGTGGGGTGGAAAAAAAACCTTCCAGGTGACTCTTTGCTCTTCCAGCTCTTCTTGGGGCTTACAAGGTGAAAAAATCTAATTGTTCATCACATTATGTTCATTCTTTGATAAATCGTAGTAGGCAAGCCATAGATTGGATAAAATTTTCGATAAAAGTAAGTCAGCCAAGTGGAGTAAATCAATCAATTTAAAGAGATGAAATGTAAGCACACTCAAAATGATCCATCTCAATCCAAGTAGCGTGTTAAGAAGGTAAATAATAGTAAAGATACTCATATTCAAACTCATTTGAATCAAGAATTGATTTAAAATAAAAAAAATTGCTTCACTTTTTCTTCATAAAAGTCTTTTATTAATACAAATAGTTTACGGATAAAACTTTTAACATTTTCAGCAATCGTTTGTCTTGTGACGATGAAAATTAAATTTAAAGTTTATTCAATTTGTTTCTTAAATTGAAACTCCTATTGATTTTCAGTTTCTAATTACCATAGTCATTTCGGAATAAATCTGCTCAATACTCATAGATAAGAAACGCAATAATTTGTATACATCAATATTTATTTGCCCAATACTAATCACTTTATGATCATTCTTTGACAAATCGTAATAGGCAAACAATGGATTGAATAAAAATAAAATTTGAAGTGAAAATATTCTTTTTAGTGGCACAACGACATCAGAGATTTTTAACACTGTAATCGGAAAAAGCTTTAGTAAATGAACACAACCAACCGGCGAGATTTACCGGTAATGGTAATGTTTTAGTGAACAATTTCATTACCGGTAGGTTGCACTCAAGGGTCTAATGTTCACCGTGAATAGCATCAAAATTGATATATTTTCCAGGATGAACTGAAAGAAACAATTTTTATTTTAATGCACATCAATAATCATTGAAATATGTCTTACCAATATGAAGAAGGTTTTATCGACAGTAGTAAAGTCTCCAATTTTGACGCCATTGTATGGCCCAGCAACTCGATCCATGATCTCCATAACCTGAAGGAAAATTAAAACTCTTATAATATAATTTCATTTCCATTCTCAAAATCGCTGCCAATTTTATTGAAATTCAATGAATTAATTACCTTGCTCATTGTTTTAACTGAAAAATTGCCTTTAGAGGTTAGCCGGTGCAGTCTCACTGTTAACTTGTCGAGCTGTTAATGAAAATACAAACAAAAATCAAAATATGAAATAAAATGCAAATGATTGTTGATTACCTCTGTGATTAAATACCCGAAAACAAGACCAAAGACTCCAGGAGCAATAAGAATAAAAGTACCGATGATTGCGAGTAAATCTGCAAAAATGTCACTGTAAGATCGCACGATAAGCCCAAGGAAAATGTCTCCATTACCTAATAACGAGTAGACAAAAGTGTAACACAACAAGACATATTTTAACTTGCGAGAAGCCAACTCAAAGCTATTGAGACGTCTGATGATCAGTAAACAAAATGATTGAATATGCTTTTCAGTGTATAACATGCTTCTGTTCAACAAAATTTCAGCTGAATCGAGTAAATCGAGCAACTGAAACAGATGAAATGCAAACGCACACAAAATAAACCAGGCAAATCCTAGGACAGAGCTCAACAAGATTGTACTAACAAAGATCGTCAACAATAACCAGATAATACCGAAAATAGCAAATTCAGGAATCTTGTATGTCCAAGGATTGATCAGTAATGCTGTGAAAAACAGAACCGACACAATAATCGGAACCGATATCAGCATATTGTAGAAAATAACAGAGAAAAAATAAATGCTGGATCTAAATCTTTTGATATTACGATTATTCATTCGTAAATTAACTGCTTTGAAACCATCTCGGCAATGTTTCCATATCGAGAGTACTTCGAATTCCCCTTTTGCCTCGAGGTGTAATATCCATTCTCGGCAAGTAAACGCAATTGAAATGGCAAAGGCAAAATATGATTCACAAAGAAATCGATCTTTACCGTGAAGAAAGGTATCACCAAGATAAATGGCAATAGTTTCGTTGGTGTTGAATATCAGTACAGTAAATCTAAATACAACAGCTAAAGAAGCAACTGCTATGATCCAGTCTACCATGTTAAATCGACGATAACCAGATTCATTTACAGTTGGAATGTTAGTTTGATTTAAACCTTTACGGACAACTTGAAAGGTAATCGCCAATCTTTCTGTTCGTCTTACTAAACCGCTAACTTTCTGGTCAAACTCATTTGAATCAGGAATTGTGGTTAAATACAAAAAAACTTGCTTCCAAAACTGCAAGGACGTCAAATACTTTAAAATAAAGTTTTGCTTTTTCTTATCACTTTTTTCATTTTCAGTCATTTTCTTTCCATTGAATCAAACTGAAGCTTGATGATCAAAATGAAACTTGGTAGCAGTCAAATCAGTGGAGATGATCAATGATTTATGGATAAGATTGAATATCATTATAACGTGTCATGATGTTTGTTACATTATGATTCAGTCAAATAAAGTATATCAAGCAATCTAAATTGATGAACACACAAGAAATTCAAGGCGAATCCTAGGATCGAGTAGAAAGGTAATAGCTAAGATAAGTGAAACTTGACAGATACCAAAAATGCCAATATTTGAATCTTGCATGTCCAAGGATACTGTGCAAATTTCAAGTCAATGCACGATTATTTAAAGTGAAACCGTTGTTAAAAACAATGGTCAAAAGGGGCAATGACAAAAATGAGGTTAAAGTAAAAGAAGCAAAGAAACTTACTCTTTAAGTCAGTTTATGGCCTTTGCTAATGTTTTATTACTTATTTCCTGAGTTTACAATGGTCAAGTTGGACCCTTATATGTCCAACTTTGAGTTACAAAAGTTTCAGTTTTAATTGAATTTTCATAAAAAAGAGGTTCAAAATTAATGTTTATAATGATAAAAATATTTGCATAAAAAAGCGCGTGAAAAACTGGTCAGAAATGTCTGTTTAGTTTATGCATTAAGTGTGTAGAAAATATATTGAAAAAGAAAGAGAAAAAGAAAGAGAATATGAGAAGAAAGAGGAGAAAGAGAAACGAGTATTTGCGATCCTTTACACTCTCCCCGAGTTATTGAGTTTGTTGCCGTTCAACAAACGGTTTAAGCTGGCTTGCATGTGCACGATAAGTTGGCCCAGAGAGGGTTTCCGATATTTCGAAAGTGACATCAGTAATTTTTGCTGTAATGTAGTAAGGACCAGTGAATTTTGGTGAAATTTTGGTAACTGATGGATGATTGTCAGCTATTTCTCTCAAAACTCTTTGACCAACAAAGAAATCAGACTCCGGGTGTTTGGCATCATGTCTTTCCTTGCGTTTCTCCTGAGCCTTCCTTGTCCTTTCCTTTGCTCTTTGTCTCGCTGTGTGTAAGTCGTCGTTGTTTGTTATCAGAGATGGATAGTTATCATTGCCGAAAAACAAGTAATTGGGTGAGTAACCAGTAATATCATGGGGAGTGTTGTTATAATTTTTAACAACATCGGGTAAAAGTGTGTTCCATTTTCGTCTTGGATTATCTTGAATAGCTGCTCTCAATTTGGTGATAAGAGTACCATTTAATCTTTCAACTATACCATTAGTTTGAGGATGGTAAGGTGTCGATCTAATATGTTTTATGTTATGTCGCTTCAGACATAGTTTCATTGATTTGCTATTGAAATTTTTATGACAATCGGTCAGAATGCATTTGATACGAATACCAGTGTGTATCAGTTTGTCAATCAAAGTTGTTATTGCTTCTGAAGTGTTGCTTTTTGTTGGAAAAGCCCAGACAAAGCGTGAGAAATGGTCGATGAAAACCTGGATGTACTTATGTCTGGTGCTACCAGCTGCTGGGCCAAGAACGACTGTATCAAGTCCAATCAAATCTCCTGGTTCAAGTTCAGCACTAGGTAAAATCATTTGACCAATTTTTGGTTGATGATTGACTTTGACAAGCTGACACGTCTTACAAGAGGAAACATATTGTCGGATTTCTTGTATAGCATCGGGCCACCAATAGAATTGTGTGATCAGTTTTACGGTTTTGTTTTTACCAGGATGACTGTGATTGTCGTGATATTTTCGAAGTAATTCCATTTTGAGGTCCTTTGGTACCACGATTTTCGTTTGGTTTCTACATTTTACCATCATAATGCCGTCTTTCACTATCGGCTTTTGAATTTCAGTTGTGTCTATGTTTTGTTGATGCTTCTTGAGTTCTTCAATGTCTAAATGTAAAGTTACTGGCGAGCGTGAAAGAGCGTCAACGTGTTGTTGATTCTTTCCTGCTCGATGTATTAGCTCGTATGTTAATGTTGATAGTCTTATGCTCCATCGATAAAGACGTCCTTTTGGTTTCTTCAGTGAAAGTAACCAACGAAGAGCACTATGATCAGTTATTACTTTGAATGGTAAACTGAGATAAACTTCAAAGTGTTCAACAGCTTCAACGACGGCCAGACATTCAAGTTCAAAAGCGGTGTAGTTTGCTTGGTGTTCATTCAGCGTTTTGGAAAAGTATGCGATTGGATGCTCGAGACCCTCATCGTCAATTTGTGCAAGTGTTGCACCGATACCGATTGCAGATGCATCAGTGTATAAAATACAGGGCTTATCTTTGTTGTAGATGCTTATAACCGGTGGTTGAGTTAGAGCTCTCTTAAGTGTGTTGAAAGCTTCTTCTTGTTTCTGATTCCAATGGAATTGCTGGTTTTTCTTAAGGAGAGTTGTTAGAGGCTTACTGATCACGGCGAAATTGTGAATGAAACGTCGATAGTAATTTGCCAGTCCTAAGAATTGCCTTAGAGTTTTCAAATTGTGAGGTGTTGGGAATTCGGAAACAGCTTGTACTTTTCTTTCACATGGTTTAACACCGTAAGGACCAATCATGTACCCAAGATACTCTACTTCGGTCTTGACAAAATGGCATTTACTTAATTTCAGTTTGATGTTATTGAGCTTGAGCTTATCTAGCACTTTAGATAATAGGTTGATGTGGTCTTCGAATGTTTCACTGTAGATGATGATATCGTCGAGGTAATTGATAGCGCCATTGTAAAGTAAAGGTCCAAGGACTCGTTGAATGATTCTCTGGAAGGTCGCTGGTGCATTTTTAAGTCCAAAAGGCATGACCATCCATTCATAATGACCTTCATGAGTGATGAAGGCAGTCTTCTCGATTGAGTCTGGGTCAACTTCTATGTGCCAATAGCCCCAAGCAACGTCAAGTGTTGTGAAGTATTTGCTTCCTTGAAGTCGATCGATGACATCGTTGATTCTGGGTAATGGCATTTTGTCGTCTATTGTTATGCTATTGAGTCGACGATAGTCAATACAGAGTCGAAAGTCACCATCCTTCTTTTTAACTAGCGTTACAGGGAACGCCCAAGGGCTTTCACTGTCTCTAATGAGACCCTTTTCTTTCAATTCACGGATTTGTCTTGATATTTCGTCGTATTCGGACTGCGGTCTTCTGTATGCTCGTAATTGAATCGGTGGATGATTGACTGTAGTGATATGATGTTTTGCTACTGATATTCGTCCAATATCAGTCTCATTTTGGGCAAATACTGGTTTGAAGGCTTTCAAAAGCTGTGTTAGTTCATGTTTCTTTGATGACTCGATCATCAATAGAGTGCTGTGTTTATTGTTGTTGGTCATGACAGCCTTTTTCTCCCGTAGATCAAGTTTAATGTTGAACTGTCTACCAATATCTAGACCAATTAGCACGGGATAATTGAATTGTTTCAAGACATGAAACCTTGCTGGCTTAGATATTGAATGTATGTTAATGATGACATCAACATGTCCCAGACTACGAGTAACACCTTCAACTTGGTTAATTACGATCGGGTTCTTGGTATTGAGTCTTAAACCAAGGCTTCTACATAATTTATCACTTATGATGCTAATAGAGCTGCCAGTGTCTATGAAGGCTGTTTGGATTGTTCCATTAATCTTAACTGGTATGTTGATGAATTTGAAGATTGGACCGCGACTTGCCATTAAAGTAACACCATTGTTATCATCAGTCTCTGCAGTTAATGTGGTCGATTGATTTTGTTCTGGTTTATTTGGACAATCCTTGTGCCAATGGAACTCCCGTTTACCAAGTCGTTGACAATGTCTGCAAGGAGCAGGCGGTTTTGAATTAAATGAACCAGAGCGTCTGAAGTTTGATTGTGAACCAGATTGATGATGAGAAGGAGTTGCTACCAACGTTCTAGTGGTTTTCTTCTCGAACTGCTGTTTACGTGTTGCAGCAAGCTTGAAATGTGACTCACACATGCGTGCAACATTGATCCAGGCTGAGGCATTAACTGGATTAGAGGCAGTCAAGGTTAACTTCCAAGAAATTGGGAGACCTTCTGTTAATTGCTGGATGATCTCTTGTTCTGAGAGATCTGTTTGGCGAAGGAGACGTATTTTCTCCTGATAATATGTCTCAACAGTTTCGTCTCGTTTGAGATATCTGCGTTGAGCATCAATGAGAGGCGCTGCTGATGACGTACCAAAGCGGGCGATCATACGTTCTTTAATGGTTGACCAATGAGGAAGTGTGGATGTAGCGATTTCATCACCAAACCATTCAAGAGCAGTTCCCTTCAAAGCGTAAATGAGGTTTTTAGCTTTAGTTGGGCCATCTTGAGTGGCAGTGTGAAGTTCGTAAATTTTTAGCCATGTCTGAATACGTATGTCATCTTTAGTACCTCCATACTTATCAATGCGTGGTTCATGATGCGAGTTTTCCATTGTTTGAACTATTGTGCCGTTGCTTGAGTTACTATTTGCAGTGTTGCTGCGATTGCGGGTCATATTAGATTTAAGATAACGTCTTTATTTAGAAGAATGAATTTTATTAGAGATTGAATACAACTTTGTGCATATAATCGACAGGGTCAGGGAGAGTAACAGTTTTCTTTTTGAGATCAGCTTGAATCGCTTTGTAATTTAGAGCACGATTAGCAAGTGTTGCTGCTTTGTTGAGTAGTTGGCGTGATTCTTGGCGATGTTGAAGGTTATGAAATACTTGTTTATGTTCCTGGGATGATGAGAACCAATCGGCTGGAATAGCTTCTTTGATTTCTGAAGCTTCTTTAGCTTTACCAATACCTTGCTTGAAGGAGCTTTTAAGTTTCTTTTCCACACGTTTCTGTCGTTGTTGTAGATATTTCACTTGTTCCACGCAGACTTTGCCTTTTTCAGCTGCTTCCAATAGTTTACGTTGACGAGCTTCTTTTCGCTTACGATTCTTGTAAGCGGATAAGCTGGAGAAGGGGGCGTGGCCACCAGGGGGTGGAGCTTGTTTAGTACCAGTTGAGGACGAAGTCGAACTTGTGTTGCCAATTGAGATACCAGTTGATGATATGCTAGCGGAGATACAGCTCACTGATGGAGATATAGTTGAATTGCTAGCTGGTTCCTGGTTTACATAGGCTTCACAAGGTGACTGGCTGGTCAATGAATCGGCTGGATGTAGAGCGGGTAATTCGGTTAACGGGTCAGCAAAGTTGGACGATTGGTTACCATCAGAGGAATTGTCGGAATCGCCAAAACCGTACCAGCTACCAGGAGTTGGTGGTCGATCAGAACCAGGGCTGGAAGGAGCGTAATCGGGTTCAAACTGGATGAATTCCACTATAAGAAAATAGTTGGAAGAGAAAACAAAGAAAGATTAGTTTGTGTTTGAGGATATGGCTATCCTGTCGACTGCGCCACTGAAACCGTTGTTAAAAACAATGGTCAAAAGGGGCAATGACAAAAATGAGGTTAAAGTAAAAGAAGCAAAGAAACTTACTCTTTAAGTCAGTTTATGGCCTTTGCTAATGTTTTATTACTTATTTCCTGAGTTTACAATGGTCAAGTTGGACCCTTATATGTCCAACTTTGAGTTACAAAAGTTTCAGTTTTAATTGAATTTTCATAAAAAAGAGGTTCAAAATTAATGTTTATAATGATAAAAATATTTGCATAAAAAAGCGCGTGAAAAACTGGTCAGAAATGTCTGTTTAGTTTATGCATTAAGTGTGTAGAAAATATATTGAAAAAGAAAGAGAAAAAGAAAGAGAATATGAGAAGAAAGAGGAGAAAGAGAAACGAGTATTTGCGATCCTTTACAAAAGGATACATAGTTTCATCTTCGATCTGTCAAGTTGCAGTTTTAATTATTATATTATAAAGACTCGAAAGGTTACCATTAGCTTCACGCATATATCATCGTATCTAATGACAGTCAGAAAATCAATCTTAAACAGTACCTTAAGAGTGATAAAATTTACAATCAATGCCAATCGAGGGTCAAGCAGTTAAATGTCAACGGTATTTTTTGATATTGATTTGCTGATTGTCATTATACACGATGGTATAGCGTGAAGCTAATGGTAACTAAATCAAAATTTTCTTTCGAGGCTTTATAATTTAATAATGAATGTGTAGTTTGACAATTTGAACTTTCTAGGAAAAATGAATTCATAGATTGCCTGATCTTTTTGGAAAAACAATTAAAGCTAATTGCGTTCATTTCGTTGATTAAATCAATAGTTATATATTTTTCGAATGTAATTTTCGCGCAGAACTTATTTAGCTTAGAATAATCTGCTAGGTTTTCTACTTTTTCATCTTAACACTCAGAACCTCTCAATAGAAAGAGCCTGGCGTAAATTTTTTATGTCAAACTTCCCTCTCGAGGCTGTTTAATTTAATAATAAATAGACTTAAGTAGACTTTCTATGAAAAATGAATTCATGGATTGCCTGATATTTTTTGAAAAACAATTAAAGCTAATTGCCATAATTTCGTTGATTAAATCAATAATTATATATTTTTCGAATGTAATTTTCACGCAGAACTAAATTATTAACAAATTTCAGACTTATTAGGCGTCCATGAAAATGGTCATGAATTGGCAAAAAAATTGCATTTAAACATCAGCCCCCACTGCAAATGCACATAAATATAATAAATTAAAAAAACATATCGTAACTTGGTAGCAGCCAAACCAAAGCTATTGAGACGACGAATAATTAATAAACAAAATGATTGAATATCCTTTTCAGTGCCATCAGTTTTGTTCAATAAAAAGTCAGCCAAATGGAGTAAATCAAACAACTTGAAGATATGCGATGTGAGCATACACAAAAAATACCAACCAAATCCAAACATGGAGTTTAAAAAGAAAGAGGTGATAAAGGTAACTGAAGCTATCCAGATAGTGCCGAAAAAAGTCAATTTTGGAATCTTTTATGTGTATAGATTTGCTACTAATGTTGTAAAATACAGAAATATAAAAATTGGAATCGCGATAAACACATCACTAAAAACAAGCGAAACGAAATAAAAGCTGAATCTAAATCTTTTGCAGTTGTCGTTATTCAAACGAAAGTTATCCATATTGAAGCCATCTCGGTCAACCTTCCATGTCGACAGTACTTGAAATTTGCCTTTGGCAACAAGGTATAATATTCATTCTCGGGAGGGAAACGCTATTGAAACGGCCATTCCAAATTATACCAACAAAGATAGTCGACCTTTACTGCGAAAAAAACAATCTCCAAGATGAATGGATTGTCATTAGTATTAAAGATGAGTAAAGTGTATCTCAACAAATTGGACAGTGAAACGATTGCTATGATCCAGTCAATAAACTTGAATCGACGATAAACAAATGCGTTTACAATGGGAATGTTAGTTTGGTCAAAACCATTGCGAACGGCTTGAAAGATGATTGTCAATTTTTCTATTCGTCTAACTGAATCACGAGCTTTTGAGTCAAATTCATCTGAATCGGGAATTGGTTCTAAATAAGAAAAGATTTGCTTCAAATTTTTCAGATGAACGTTCACTGTATTATAAACACTTTTTGCATTTACAGCCATCATTTGCTTTTGATTGAATGAAGATGCAACTTAAAATATATTCAATTTGTTTCACAACTTTCACTTCGCATGTGTAATTTTTAATTATTGTACCAAATTGTCATTCAAACAATACATTTACATAATCATTATGCAATAACTGGCTTACAACATCGCTAAGAAACGCAATATTTTCCGTCAACTTAGAATTATTGAATTTTCTTGAATCACCATTAAGTGGTGAAACTTTCATAGGTTGAATTGAGACAAAATTGTGAAATTTTTGCTACATTATCCTGAGAAAACAATAAAAGTCAGTAAATCTCATTACCAACAATTAACACGATAAGAAAGTTAACACGCAAAATCAACACATGAATCGATATTCAATAAAATTCTAACAATCTTGAGCTGATAGCTGTATAATATTATATGGAGGATACATCTTCGATCTACCGAGTTTTAGTTGTAATTAGCATATACAATTGTGATTCATGATAAATGGTAAGTTTGAAATTCGAAACTTTGTATACATCAATATTTATTTGCCCAATACTAATCACTTTATGATCATTCTTTGACAAATCGTAATAGGCAAACAATGGATTGAATAAAAAATACACGTTTAGGTGAAAAATATTCATTTACATGTAAATGTAAGTGGCACAACGACATCAGAGATTTTTAACACTAAAATCGGTAAAAAGCTTTAGTAAATGAACACAACCAACCAGCGAGGTTTACGTTGCACTCATGGGTCCAATGTTTACCGTAAATAGCATCAAAGTTGATATATTTTCCAAAATGAACTAAAAGAAAACAAATTTAGTACTTTAGTCAGCACCAATCCCCATTAAAAACACATCTTACCAATATGAAGAAGGTTTTCTCGAGAGTAATAAAGTCTCCTATTTTGACGCCATTGTATGGTCCAGCAGCTCGATTCATGATCTCCAAAACCTGAAGTAAAATTAAAACTCTTAAAATAATATTTCTATTCTCAAAATTCAATGATTAAATTACCTTGCACATTGTATCAACTGAAAAATTGCCTTTAAAGGTTAGCCGGTGCAGTCTCACTGTTAACTTGTCGATCTTTTAATGCAAATACAAGAAAAAATCAATATAAAATAAAATGCAAGTGATTATTGATTACCTCTGTGATTGGATATCCGAAAACAAAACCAAAAATTCCAGGAGCGGTAAGAATAAAAATACCGATCATTGCGAGTAAATTTGCAAAAAAGCCATTGTAAGCACGAACGATAAGCCCAAGGAAAATGTCTCCATTACCTAATAAGGAGTAGACTAAAACATAAATCAGCAAAATATATCGTAACTTGCGAGAAGCCAACTCAAAGCTATTAAGACGACGGATAATTAATAAACACAATGATTGAATATCCTTTTCAGTGTAAAACATGCTTCGGTTTAACAGAGTTTCCGCTGCATCGAGTAAATCGAACAACCGAAACAGATGAAATGAAAACGCACACAAAATGAACCAAGCAAATCCTAGCACAGAGCTCAATAAGATTGTACTAACAAAGATCGTCAACAATAACCAGATAGTACCGAAAATAGCAAATTCAGGAATCTTGTATGTCCAAGGATTGGTTAGTAATGTTGTGATAAAAAGAACTGACACAACAATTGGAACCAATATCACCATATTATAAAACATAAGAGAGAAAAAATAAATGCTGAATCTAAATCTTTTGATGTTACGATTGTTCATACTTAAATTAACCAAGTTGAAACCATCTCGGCAATGTTTCCATATCGAGAGTACTTCGAATTCACCTTTTGCCTCGAGGTGTAATATCCATTCTCGGCAAGTAAACGCAATTGAAATGGCAAAGGCAAAATATGATTCACAAAGAACTCGAGCTTTGCCGTGAAGAAAGAAGTCACCAAGATAAATGGCAATAGTTTCGTTGGTATTGAATATGAGCACAGTAAATCTGAATACAACGGCTAAAGAAGCAACTGCTATGATCCAGTCTAGCAAGTTGAGTCGACGATAACCAAATGCATTCACAGTGGGAATGTTAGTTTGATGCAAACCTTTGCGGACAACTTGAAAGTTAATTGTCAATCTTTCAATTCGTCGAACTAAATCGCTAACTTTTCGGTCAAACTCATTTGAATCAGGAATTGTGGTTAAATAAGAATAAATATGCTTCCAAAACTGTAAGTATTTCAAATACTTTGAAAAGTAGTTCAACATTTTCTTGACACTTTTTTTATTTATTTTAATACAGTCAACATTTGCTTTCCATTGAATGAAAATGAAAAATAAAACTATGAGCATCTTCGATTTGATTCTCAAATATTTCATTATTGATTTCGATCTTTAATTATCAACATTATTATTAAATATTACTCACTATAGCTGAGAAACGCGATATTTTTCCATGTTTTTTCTCAATATCTTGGTAGCAGTTAAATCAGTGGAGATGATCAATGATTTATGAAAAGGATTGAATATCATTATCATTATAACATGTCATGATGTTTGTTACATTATGATTCAGTCAAATAAAGTAAAGGGTGTATTGTTTAAGAGTGAAAGGAGGATGTCAAATTCAATAGGGAAAATTGCCTGAACTCAAATCAATTTTTTATAAATTTATCTAATGTATTTTTTTATGCTGATTTTAAAAATCTAAACCATTTTTTGATCCGAGGTACCGTTCGTAAGATATTCACGAAAAAAACAAAGAAAATTCATAGTAGAGAAATAATGAAACTTGATGAGGAAAAAGCAGAATTTCATAATGAAAAATTGTTTATATACTAAAAAAGCAATGCTGATTTCATATATGAACTTATTTTTTATCTAAAAGTACGCAAAACTAGTCAATTATTGGAAAAACTGTATTGAGTGTAGTTTGGACTTTTTTAGTTGATCTTGTAGATCGCGGCGCACGATGAAACTTCCTCAGGGTATATAATAAGCAATGCTGATTTCATATCCGAAATCAGTTTGAACCTTAGAGGGGCAAAACTAGTCATTTATTGGAAAAACTTTATTAGTTGTAGTTAAGACTTTTTTAGTTTAGAATGGTCTAAAAATGGTTTAGATTTTCAAAATCAGCATAAAAAAATACATTAGAAAAAATACGTCTCGAAGTGTTCTGAAAATAGGCAACTTTTGACATCCTCCTTATGTGAGCAAAAGAGTAACATTTACTTATCTGTTTGTGCTGGTTATGGCGATAAATATGTTGATAAGATGCAGATAAAGGCGAAAATGGACAATAATGAAAAATGCATCATATTTATCAACATCTTTATCATCATAATCACCACAATCAGGTGAAAAAATGTTACTCTTTTTGCTCCCATAATTTCACTCTTAAACAATACACCCTTTAAATCAAGCAATTTAAAATGATGAACACACAAGAAATACAAGGCAAATCCTAGGATCGAGTGAAAAGGAATAGCAAAGATAAGTGAAACTGTTCAGATACCAAAAAATGCCAATCTATGAAATCTGAAATTTTGAGCATATGCACGATTATATAAAGGTTACATAGTTTCATCTTCGATCTGTCAAGTTGCAGTTTTAATTATTATATTATATTATTAGAAAGGTTATCATTAGCTTCACGCATATATCATTGTATCTAATGACAATCAGAAAATCAATCTTAAACAGTACCTTAAGAGGGATAAAATTTACAATCAATGCCAATCGAGGGTCAAGCAGTTAAATGTCAACGGTATTGTTTGATATTGATTTGCTGATTGTCATTAGATACGATGGTATAGCGTGAAGCTAATGGTAACTAAATCAAACTTTTCTTTCGAGGCTTTATAATTTAATTATGAATGTGTAGTTTGACAGTTTGAACTTTCTAGGAAAATGAAATCATAGATTGCCTGATCTTTTTGGAAAAACAATTAAAGCTAATTGCGTTCATTTCGTTGATTAAATCAATAGTTATATATTATTCGAATGTAACTTTCGCGCAGAACTTATTTATTTATTGAGACTTATTATCCGTCGATGAAAATGGTCGGTTAACATCAACAGTCGAACACCTTTTTAAATTCATCAATCTCTTCATATTGTTCTTTGGTCTAAAAACTTAGACCTTCAATAATTCGATAATGGTAGCATCTAAAATGATCATTATTTGACTAATCATGCGATTTTACTGTAAATTAATAGGCAATCAATGGATTGAATAAAAATACAAGTTGAGGTGAAAAATATTTATTATGAAATATTATGTAACCGCTCAACAGTTAGTTAGAATAAAATTGATTTTTATTGTTTAATCAGCAAGATTTAAGTTACACTCAAGGGTCCTATGGTGCACGTAAATAGCATCAAAATTGATATATTTTCATGATGAACTAAAAGAAAATAAATTTAGTTTCAATAGAAAACAATATTCGAATGAAATCTTACTGAAATGAAAACGCGTTTCTCAAGAGTAAAAAAGTCTCCTATTTTGACTCCATTGTAAGGTCCAGCAGCTCGATCCATAATCTCCATAACCTGGAAGAAAGTTTAAACTCATCAATATAATTGAAATATCTCACGTCAGTTCAAGTTAAACAAGAAACCTTTTAAGCGAATAGAATAAATGGTTCATAAATAAAAAAATTTACCTTAGACATTGTTTTCACGGAAAATTTTTCCTTAGAGGTTAGCCGATGTAGTCTAACGGTTAACTTGTCAAGCTGTTAATGAAAATAAGTGTTAAGTAAAAATCATAAGTGATTATTGGTTACCTCTGTGATTAAATATCCGAAAACAAAACCAAAAATTGCAAGAGAACCAAGAGTGTAAAGACCGTTAATTGCCATTAAATCTGCGAAAAAGTCATTGTAAGCTCGAACAATAAGCCCAAGGAAAATGGCTGAATCGGCTAATAACGAGTACACAAGAGCGTAACACAAAAAGATATATCGTAACTTGCGAGAAGCCAACTCAAAGCTATTAAGACGACTGATGATTTGTAAACAGAATGATTTAATATCCTTTTCAGTGTAAAACATGTTTCTGTTCAACAAAATTTCCGCTAAATCGAGTAGATCGAAAAACCGAAACAGATGAAATGCAAGCACACACAAAAAGAACCAGGAAAATCCTATGATCGAGCTCAATAAGAAAGTACCAACAAAGATGGCCAACAATAGCCAGATAGTAGCGAAAATAGCAAGTTCAGGAATCTTGTATGTCCAAGGGTTGATCAGTAATGGTGTGAGAAACAGAAATGAAATAAAAAATGGAGCCGATATCACCAAATTATAGAACAGAACAGAGATGCAAAAAGCGCTGAATCTGAATCTTTTGATGTTACGACTGTTCATACTTAAATTAACCAAGTTGAAACCATCTCGGCAATGTTTCCATATCGACAGTACTTCTAATTCACCTTTAGCCTCGAGGTGTAATATCCATTCTCGAAAAGGAAACATAATTGAAACGGCAAATGCAAACAATGATAGAATGAGAACACGATCTTTACTGTGATAAAAGGAATCCCCAAGATAAATAGCAATAGTTTCGTTGGTATTGAATACGAGTACAGTAAATCTGAAAAAATTGGCCACCGAAGTGATTGCTATTATCCAGTCTAGCAAGTTGAGTCGACGATAACCAAATGCATTTACAGTGGGAATGTTAGTTTGATCCAAGCCCCTACGAACAACTTGAAAGGTAATCGCCAATCTTTCTGTTCGTCTTACAAAATCGCTAACTTTTCGGTCAAACTCTTTTGAATCAGGAATTGTGGTTAAATAAGAAAAAATTTGTTTCCAAAACTTCAAGTATTTCAAATACTTTAAAATGTAGCTTTGCTTTTTCTTGCCATTTTTTATATTTCCAGGCAACATTTTCTTTCCATTGAATCAAACTGAAGCTTGATGATCAAAATGAAACTTGAAGCATCTTTGATTTTAATCTTGAATATTTCGTTATTGTTCCCAATTTTAATTCTCATAAGCATTATGAAATACTGTGTATCTGTGCTCACTACTCATAGATAAGAAACGCAATGTTTTCCCATGTATTTATCAATACTTAATTTGCTCAAATCACCATAAAAGTTTTCACTTTCAAAATGTCGATGCAAAAATCAAAAACATTGTTGATGTATTTTGCCAGAAATATCAATTTTAATTGCTAATTTCATCACCAACAATCAAAACAACCATGGCAAATCGTATTTTATTAAAAATCAATACACAATAAAACTCAAGTTTTAGTTATAATTATTTTATAATTTAATAATAAATGTAGTTTCGAAATTGAAGATTTCTTCGAAAAATGATTTGCGGATTGTCTGATCTTTTTGATAAACAATTAGAGCTTATCGTGATCATTTCATTGATTAAATCGAACGTAATTTTCGCTCAGAGCTTTCCGTTGTAATATTGTAGCTCATCCGTCGGTAAGTTAAAAAATATTACATAAGCATGTAAGTGTTTGGAAAATATTGCAAATAATAAAGAAGATTGTGCGAATCTGCCTAATGTTGGTCCAAGAATCGGCAACGGGTGGAAAACGATTGAAAACTGGTCAATCAATCAAAAGAAGGCCTGGATCTGGACAATTTTCTATTTTTGAATTCTGCCGCTAGGAGACGTCTCGATCGAGTTTTTCAAAATTGTTCAGTTTTATCTAATGAACAAATTGCCAATCGGCTCAATGAACTTAATGCTGCTAAAGTGAATCGCTTTACTATTGGACGTGAGCTGAAACGGCTGAAATAAAAAGATTTAAGCCGCGTTATAAGCCCTTTTATCGACTAGTCATATCAATCGGAGCGTCAAATTTTGCAAAGAAAATTCAGTTCGTGACTAAATCGATAATTATATATTTTTTGATTGTAATTTTCGCGCAGAACTTAATTATTAACATGTTTCAGACTTATTATTCGTCGATGAAAATGTTCGGTTCACATCAACAATCATCAACATCTTTTAAATTCTCTTGATATTGGCCTTTGGTCTAAAAACTTTGAGCCTCAATACTTCGATAATGGTAGCATCTAAAATGATCATTATTTGACCAATCATGCGATTTTACTGTAAATTAATAGGCAAGCAATTGATTGAATAAAAATACAAGTTGATGTGAAAAATATTTATTATAGTGGGACAACGGCATTAGCGTATTATAAAACCGCTTAACAGTTAAAGTTAGAATCAAATTGATTTTCATTGTTCAATCAGCAATATTTACGTTTGAATCAGAGGTCCAATGTTTACTGTAAATAGCATCAAAATTGATAAATTTTCCATGATGAACTATTCAATAAAAGAAAATAAATTTAGTTTTTTAGAAAACAATATTCGAATGAAATCTTACTAAAATTAAAAAGCGTTTCTCGAGAGTAAAAAAGTCTCCGATTTTGACACCATTGTATGGTCCAGCAACTCGATCCATGATCTCCATGACCTGGAAGAAAGGCCAAACTCATCAATATTGCGGCTCGTTAATAGCATTTCTATTCATATAAATTCAAATTCATATTTTATAAAAACTCAATAAATAAAATACACTTTACCTTGCTCATTATTTTCACTGAAAATTTGCCCTTAAAGGTTAGCCGGTGCAGTCTAATGGTTAATTTGTCAAGCTGTAATGAAAATACAGGCAAAATCAAAATGAAATAAAAAAATATATAAATACAATAAATATATAAAATGCGCGTGATTATTGATTACCTCTGTGATTAAATATCCAAAAACAAAACCAAAAATTCCAAGAAAACAAAGAATGAAAAGACCGATAATTGCGAGTAAATCTGCAAAAAAGTCATTGTAAGCTCGAACAATAAGCCCAAGGAAAATGTTTCCATCGCCAACTAATGAGTACACAAAAGCATAACACAGTAAGACGTATCGTAACTTGCGAGAAGCCAACTCAAAGCTATTGAGACGACTGATGATCAGTAAACAGAATAATTGAAAATCCTTTTCAGTGTAAAACATGCTTCTGTTCAACAAATTTTTTGCTGAATCGAGTAGATCGAACAACCGGAACAGATGAAATGCAAGCGCACACAAAATAAACCAGGCAAATCCTAGAATGGAGTTGAATAAGAAAGTACCAACAAAGATGGCCAACAATAGCCAGATCGTAGCGAAAAAAGCAAGTGCAGGAATCTCGTATGTCCATGGATTGATCAGTAATGGTGTAAAAAACAGAAATGACATAAAAATTGGAATCAATAGCATCATATAATAGATCATAACAGAGAGAAAATAAACGCAGAATCTGAATCTTTTGATATTACGATTATTCATACGCAAGTTGACCAGGTTGAAACCATCTCGGTTATCCTTCCATATCGACAGTACTTCAAATTTGCCTTTAGCCTCGAGGTGTAATATCCATTCTCTAAAAGTAAACGCAATTGACATGGCAATTGCAAAAAATGATAGACAAAGAACTCGATCTTTGCTGTGTAAAAATGAATCTCCGAGATAAATGGCAATAGTTTCGTTGGTATTGAATATGAGTACAGTAAATCTGAACACATTGACCACCGAAGTGATTGCTATCACCCAGTCTAGCACGTTGAGTCGACGATAACCAAATTCATTTACAGTGGGAATGTTAGTTTGATCCAAACCTCTACGGACAGCTTGAAAGGTAATCGCCAATCTTTCTGTTCGTCTCACTAAATTGCTAACTTTCCGGTCAAACTCAGCTGCATCAGGAATTGTGGTTAAATAAGAAAAAATTTGCTTCCAAAACTTCAAGTAATACTTCAAATACTTTAAAAAGTAGTCTATCATTTTCTTGACACTTTTTGTATTCACAGTCAACATTTGCTTTCCATTGAATGAAAATGAAAAAATGAAACTTAAAGTTTCTTCGATTTGATTCTTAAATATTTCACTATTGCTTTTCAATTTTTAATCGTCATAAGGATTATGAAATAAATGTGTTCACTACTCATATCTAAGAAACGCAATGTTTTTCCATGTATTTATCAATATTTAATTTGCTTGAGTCACCATTAATGTGTCTACTTTCAAAATGTGTATCCAGATGAAAATCAAAAAATAAATTGTTGATATATTTTACCAGAAAAACAATCTAATGGCTAATTTCATCACCAACAATCAAAACAACCATGGTTAGGTATGAAGCAAATCATATTATATTTTAAATCAATACTCAATAAAACTCGAGTTTTAGTTATAATTATTTTATAATTCAATAATGAATGCAGTTTCAAAATTGAAGCTTCCTATGAAAAACGATTTGTCTGGTGTTTTTTGAAAACAATTAGAGCTAATTGCGATCATTTCATTGATTGAATCAAGAATATCTTTCTGGAATGTAATTCTCGCTCAGAGCTTTCTGTTTTAATATTGTAGCACATCCGTCGGTAAGTTAGTTGTTTACTAAGAAATCTTGATTAAATAAAAATGTGAGTTAATTAAGCTGCCTTTTTAATAAACCTACGATCTTCAAAACCGCGGTTGATTTTAAATTAGCAGCAATTTTTAACCAGAAAACTATGGAAACCTTTGTGTGACTAAAAGGTTACCATTGGTAGATGATTAGATTGGCTGTTACTTAACGCCTTTCATTTCATCTTTATGTTTGAAAATATCTAACATGTTTCTTCAATTCCTACTATATCGTGTTCAGTTAAATGCCATGAATTAAATTGTCAATGACTATATTCCTAATTGCCTGTTAATTTCACCAAAGATCAATTCGTTCTCATCTAAATCGTTTCTCCACTCTTTTTACTGTTTGTTTCCCATTGAAATGCAACTGTAAATCAAATGTTACAGTCTTTCTTTTTTTGCTCTCCATTCAATTAAAAATTGAATTCCTTTTTTCCTCTTTAGTGTAAAATTTAATTTGATACACAATTTTAATTTGTTATAATCCATTGAAAGTAACTATTAATCTCTAAATTGGATCAATTTATTAAAAATTTGATTGCTTTCTCTTCTCCAGTTGTACTGTTTTGTGTGGTGCCATGTTTTGGATGCAGACCCAGTGATCGGTTGTATTAACTCACCAGTCTACATTTTTGTTTCACCTTTTTTTCTTGGACAATCAATCTTACTTTTATTCAACTAGAAATGATTATTTTGTATTATTTGATGGTAAAAGATTCAATGGATCTTCATTTTAGGTTGATTGCCGGGAGACGCTTGAAATGATTGGTTCCTATCATGACTGGTGACTATTATTTGATTCCACCGGAATGAATTGTATTGGATTATTTAAGATTATGTGAACCAAAAGGAAATGAAGAGTGACACTATAACCATTTATTGCACCATTAAACTAAGGTAAGAGATCAATCAATCGAGTAACTTATTCATTAAATAACCATTCTCTTCTGTATATTTTATTAGCAAAAAATTACAGCAAATTTGTACATAAAGATACTGACAACCGTTGGCGTTCATCATTATTTTCATTTTGTTCAGCATTTTAAAGCAGAAGAATATCCATTTCTGCTATCAAATATCTGGCATCACCATACAAATTAAGATTCATAGGTTTGGAATCATCAATCAAACTGATCAATCAACAAGTCAATCAATTTTCAAAGCTAGGAGTTAATAGATGCAGTGGTTTATTGGTTGAAAATGGTCAAGGAGAACCTGGCAAAAATTAAACTTCAAATTGAGTCGAAAAAGATTTGATCAAATTATCAGGTCTCATGGTAAGAAAAAACATTTTAGAGATATTTCTCTGTTATCCAGCCTTGATCACTATCATTGTCATTTGGTAAAATGATTTCAAGTCATTATCATCACCATTAAACTAATATATCTTTCACTTCAATCTACTAGTGACAACAATAGGATCTAAATGGTACCTTTCAATGGCGAAACTCTTGGTCTCTGTTTCAATCAAGGAGAAGGGAATAAAAGCTTTTGAAACAAAATTAGATGTTACCATGAAACTGGAATGGAATAGACATGGAATATCGGAATAAGAATCTTGCAACTTGAAAATAAAGAGGAAAAAGAAAGGAAAGACAAAGAAAGGATGGAAAGAGATGATAATTTAAATGTTGGAAAGGATTGAAAGGATAGTCCAAGTCAGGTAGACTAAGAGAAAGTGGTTATTCAACAATTCATGGGAGATGATCAAGAAGATGGAGAGGATGAAGAAGGTCGAAATTTTAAGTGAGCCGAAAGAGAGAATAGAAAAGATAAAGAAAGAGTTTTAATGTTATCTCGAATGTTTTCCTCTTTCCTGAGTTGATTCACTATCGTTCGTTGCTTCACCGCTTCTATTCTGACTACTTTTGGATCCTCCTTTAACCAACATGTTGAAGTTGATTTGGATGATGATGATGATGATGATGAGCATAATGGAAAAAGTCGACTTTTTGGAGGACGACGACTAAACTTAAATTCATTCATTCTTACTTTGAAACTGACTGCGGTAAACACCAGTTCAACTATTCGCACTCTCTACAAGCACAACAAATGCAACAATCAACAGCCAATTAACCAGCCAACCAGTCAATCAACAGCAACACCAACATTATCACCACCAACAACAGAAATAAAAACAAACGTTTTTTTCCCAACAATTTATCAACTCAGTTTATCTCAGTTTATTTTCAGTTTACTTTTGTTTCACTTTTCACAATCTCTTACAATTCTGATTGTTGTTGATCTTTTTTTGCCGCTGATTTGGTTGTCTCCTTCAGTCTTGCCCTTTTATCATCACCTTTAACCTGTGATGCATCTTCTCACATTTTCTTCCTCATACGGAGGTTGACTTGGGTTAAACCGTTGTTTGAACCATTGGATCATCAAATAATCTGACTGTTTCCCACAAATAAACGGATCATAATATTCACTGTCAGTGCCTTAAATGTGACTTTAAAACCATCATATATTGTTGACCGTTCAATGTTAAACTATGTAACTAGTTGATGTGTTTCATGCCCCTGCATTTACCAGCAAAACTGGAACCGATGGTTAAATAGTTGAAGTGAAATTGCTATCTGTTACACACAACACATCTCTAAATTCATCATCAGAATCATCTGTTTTCTTCCAATTCATATGTTAGTTTCATCTATTGTAATTCAACGCCATGGATATTTTTTTCCTTTATTTTCCTCTCCTATTGCTAATCGGCCTTTCAGAACAAGGTTTGTACTAAACTTTGGCTATCAGAAGACAACAATTTACTAGTAAACAGCAAACAAAATCAACATGTAATGCATTATTTGATTATTTGCTATGTTGCCATTAAGCCTAAGGAATAATCAAACCTTACCCTTGAAATTGATGATTATTTTTCCTTACTGCATCATGATCATCATAACCATGAATATAATAATCATCACCATCATCATCATCGATAAAAAACATCACATGAGCAATTTTAATAGCAATTTGTATTTTTGTGGACAAAAATCAACTTTCATAGATCGTTAACCTTCAAAGCAAACCAAAAATGTCAAACGAAATCGCATTTTCCAAGGAAATATTTAACAGTTGATAAGACTGAATCAACAGATTAACCATCTAAGATGTTCATTTAACAGTGAAAATTTAACCTCTGAAAATGAGCAGTTCAATGTTTACTAAAATTGTTGCCAATCTGTTTTACTGGAATCTCAAAATATTTGCCTTTTCTAATGATTTTTTCTTTCAATTTGTCTAGATGATTTCATATCCAATGGATCCAGAGTATTCAAGGAGCTGAAACTGATACCTTTGGATGCAATATTAGAGGAAACAACATCATCTTCAGTGCGATTACCTGAATTTAGTGAGACTCATCAAGAAAGTAATGAAAATATATTGCTAACCTAACAAAAGCCATACCGTCCCTTACTCAAGCCCATTAAGTTGTCATTTAACAATTTGAAGAAGCCAATTGAACTTGTATTTGGTGATAATTATGATGATTATCATCGAGTCACCACTGAATAGCCATTATGTTCATTTGATGAGTCAATCTTTTGTAAACCAATTTTCATCTGGACTTGAATTTAACATGATTTGATAGAGAAACATTTAATTTTGTTTTAGTTGATAAATGAGGGAAATATTGA
This sequence comes from Tetranychus urticae, assembly GCF_000239435.1. The sequence continues at coordinate 415,053 of NW_015449942.1, read as the reverse complement.
GCAAATTAAGTCAAACAAAATTGGGTTGATTAAAAGAGGTGACAAAATGAGTGCTCAACAGATGAGAGACTAAAAACCGTAATAGCTTTATAAACATGTATAATTAAAGTCCAGTTGAGAGAGGTTACACATTTGGACTCATCAGCCTGAAATATGAGTCTTGATCATCTTAATTCTCATCATCATTAACTACATTCTCTACAATTTACATTATCCATTTAACCAGTAACATGATCCAAACAGTTAACTCTCTTTCCGCTCTGCTTGATGGTTCAACAGCAGATTATCATCAAGTAAATCTTCAAGTAACATCATCAGAATATCATCTGAAAAAATGTGTCATTATCATCGCCATGATTTTTCCCTCTCTCTCTCTCTCTCTTGTCATCCTCGTCATCAACTTGTTACCAGATTCAATAATACAATTTTTGCAATGTGAACCCATTTTTTGATCCGTTGAGATGTTTAGGCAAAAACAGGCTTCTCTTGAAATCCACAAAATTACCATTTAATTGTTTCCAATTGTAGCCAAATGTATTTTGTCCTCTTCTGCTCATTGTTTCTTGTAGTCAACAGTTAACCCACTAATCAACAGTTGAAATAAATCAATGAATAGCTCCACTAATCAACTAGCAACTCTTTTCCACTCATTTACATTCAATCAACCTTTTCTTGGTGACTTTCAGTCTACAGACGGAAATATTAGCCTCTAAAACAATTTAATAGCTCAACTCTTGATTCCCATTATTATTATAATCATTATTAACTGTTGAATTGTTAAACCATTTATTCAACAATCATTCCCTAAACAAGATACATTTCAAGTTTCACTTGCAATATATTTATATGTATATCTGAATGTTATATAAATACATTGTCATTGGTATACAATTGATTAACCCAAAATTACCTTTGATTAACTTTTCTTACAGTTTGATAAATTGTTCCACTTTCCTACACTCATTATTCAATTAATTGTAGATTACAATTGGAAACAATTAACTGCTTTATTTTTGTCGCTCATTATTGTTTCCATGATTTACCATTAATTGTTGCTCTGTTTTTCAAACAATTTTTAACCTTACACCTAATTCAATTAAAGTGTGATTAACTCGCTATTCATTTAAACCCAAAAATTGTCTCACACAACCCAAACCTCCAACCATTGACTACCAATTCAACTCTTGATTTCAATAGATAACTCTCGGTTAACAGTTAATACAAAAAAAACCAAAGTCAACCAGGATTTACAGTTTAAGCTGAAAAATAGGTTTCACTTTTTTGTCCAACATTCAACTTGCAATCTTAATTGTATCTTTCCTATGTCAACTACAACCAACAATTAGATTAGGTCAATGGATTTAGAAAGATCCAAAAAAGTCTAAATTGCGTCCGGGTTCAACATTGAAATGGTTAATTTTTCAACTCATTTCTTGCTAATTGTTGAATCTTTTTTTAAAAACACTCACAATTGATTCGTTGCCCTTGATGTTGATTAAAAGCTCTTAATAGCAAACTCGTCAAGCTGATCATAAAAATAGCGATTGATATTTTACCATCCAACATTGATCAATTTGTTAATTTGTTTTTTTTGGGTTAATCAATTTTCCCTCCAATTCATTGTCTATTACAATTGTTTCAACCCAAACTGCAATTGTAATTGAAACAATGGTAATTATAATTTTCTTTGGACTTGCATTTAAATCTCTATTTAAAGCAAGGCTATTCAAATGATAATAGTCTCTGGTTTTTATAGTTGAAACGTCAATTACCATTTCAATGGTCATTGTATTAAAAAAAGCCAAATAATGGAAAGATTAATCTCTTTTCATTAAATTGTTCATTAATTGTTTAAACATTAAACATCTTCAAACGCCTACAATATAAATTGTAATCTAGAAGATCAACTTTTCCCATTTAGGTTCAATGTAATCTTACCATTGAAATGCTCTGCTCATTTTGTCCTTCAATCTGGTTTGACTATTAAAAGCAAGTTGAGTTAACCAAAATTATGTTAAATTTGTAGAGGTTAATTGTTGCCTTTTATTGAACCATTTACGTCAAAATGTATCAATCAAATCAATCACTTGAATTGGATTATTAATTATGACAATCATCTTTTTATTCAATCAATCTTTCTCAATTGTAAATCCATTTTGATTTGGATCATCTTACAGACTCCATTGACAGGCTTAACATTTATTAAACGTGATCAACAATTGATTAACTTGTCTCGATTAACTGATGAGCAACACTTGCAAAACCATCAAAAACAACGTAATCATTAATTCACTAATCAAACATAAACTGTGATGACCCAAACTCTGATTTGTTGATCAATTGTTTTCATGTTTTCCAAGACAACAATTAAACCTTTTAATAACAATTAACGTTCAAAATTGATTAAATGAAAAGCTTAAAACAGATTCAACAGCTGAGCAAGTGTCCAAGTTCAAATATCTGGTTTGGTTAACCAAGAATAACTGATTTCTGGTCAAGTTGCTTCTTCATTTTGATGACATTATTCATTTTTTTGTTCATTTCTGGTTTCGTTATTAGTAGCTCAATATATAACCTGGTCACGGTGGTTAATGATAATGATTACATTCAAATTTAGATTAACATTTCAGGTTTGAAGGATGTAAATGACTGACCCAACCTGTAAACCCTTCACTGGACTTACCCTACCATCAATACCTAAGTCTAATACCTTTTCACTGAAAACATTGATTTACCAATTTAATGTTTCATGTCAAGCCAGTTATTAACAATTTATTAATAGACTTTTCAATTTACCAGAAACAATTCAATTTGCATCAATAGTAAATTGAGATTCTATTAATTACAGACATTTTTAGACAAGTCTACATGTTTAGTTGATTGTTAATATCTACAAAACAGTTAATCAAGCCTGAATTTTGTTGAAACTAAATTAAAATGGCAAAACCTGGAAATGATTGAAAATATATCATCAGTATGAATGAATTGAATGCAAGTCAAGATCTTCATAAAATCTTAATTTCCTTAATTCAATATGAATAATCGTATTAGAAGTAAAAGAATTGAAAATTTGATTTTGTCCAAACTCAGTTACAGTTAAAACAAAATATATTGTTTAACCATTAACTGATTGATTTACAATAATAATTGATAACAAAAGCCGAGTCGTTTCCTCAATTATATTTTTATTGATATGATTTTATTGAAACAATTTAAATTTGGCTCCAATTTTCACACCAAATTTGTTCACTTTTGTTGCCTTTTCACATCAACTGTGTTTAATTTTGGTCAATCTTGATTCACAAGGATATAGACAATGATTAGTCCAATTGTGGTTGTTGCTTCAATGAGCCTTAATGATGTGTAAAATGCTCGTTGGTTTAGCAAATAAACAACCCAAAAGACTGACCAAGAGCCTCTAAAAAAACCTAAACCCGAATGACAATGTTAACCCAATGCGAAATGCTTTACCAGCTATTTTCACCTCATAAGAATCAATTTTTATCCTTTAATCTCCATTGTATTAGTTAATCTTGGAGTCTTTAATCAGCCCAAAATGAAGACAAAAATTAAAGGTTACAGTAATTTTAAATGCTCTTCAAAAGCTTCAATACAATTGAAGAGCATGAAAAGGTAAAAAATTGAATATCCAGAAAGATTGAAAGAGTTAATTCCTATTTTTAGAGTAATTTAAGATTGAATCAGATTCCATTTCTCTCACCCATAACACCAACAATGGAGGAAAAGTTGAGTTGAAACTGTTGATGATAACGATGATGATTATCCGCTCTCAATCTCAATCTGAATCCCTTTTCAAAATACAATAAATCTCTCATAATTTAAGCTCAATTGTCAGCTTATTGAGACTACTCTTTACCATATTAACCGATTTAACCAGAAAAAAAAGTATAATCATTTGAAAATTGTAATTCACCATTTAACTGACCATTAGTGACTGTTTCCTCATCACTGGAACAAAACAAAAACAAAAAGCTCTTGTTACTGTTTCAGTTCCATGATGAAGTTACCATGCTTTAGGCTTTTCGTGTAACTCCATTCGCTATCATCTTCATCATCATCACAATCATCATTTATATATTTCCGTAAACCATTAGCTTGAAACACACATAAAAACATTGATTAACTTTGATTTCCTTTTCTCATGATTAGTCAAAAATGAAAACAATCGACAAGTCCAATTGTTTCGACTTTTTAATAACATTTCGTGATTAATGAAATTACATGGTTATAAAGGGTTTCCATTAAATCCAATTATTGAAATTTCGTGATTTTAAATCTCATAACTGTTAAGATGAAAGATGAGTTTGGAAGTGAAAAAATGTTCAAAATTTAGATCTAAATCTCAATATGATTTTGATTGTTTCAAGTGGAAACCAGAAAACCAAGATTTAGAGTTTTCTTTTCCCTGTAAATTAATTGTCACTTTTCATTTTAACCCTGATTTTGATTGCATTTTTAAATTGCAAGTCGACAGTAGTTCATCTTATACACTCATCAATCACACAGCTCATATATTCAGGGTTTTCATCACTCATTGTAATCACATTTAGCACTTGATTAACTTGTACAATTTCATGTGTTCATTAGAAACGAAACTTTTTTTACCTTTTCTCAATCTCATAATTTTCATTACCGTGTTTGCCTTACAGATTATTTCATAGATTTGATTTGCTCTGGAGGTCAATTGTTGATTCATTATTCAACTGTTAATGTAATTGTTTTTACACTTTCAACTGTTGACTTTCCATTATTTTCAAATGTTTATTTACTGTCTTTTTGGTGGAAAAGGAAAAAATGGAAATTTGGTGAAAATTGAAACAAAACCTTGATGAACCTTATGGCTAATCAAGGTTAGATGCTGTACTTCAATTCATATTTAACAAGTTGTCAGATTTAAAACCAATAAACGTCAATGTTAACAATCGTAAAATATCAAAATTAGACAATTTTGGTAAATAATTCTGTTGAGCAAACCTGAAAACCTGACTGTTAAACATTCACAGACTGTTGATGAATACTTTAGACATTACTTCAAACTCAAATCAAGATTCAATCCAAGTCTGTTTCATTAGCTATAAAAAATACTCAAATCTCTTGATTAAAGGCTCACAATCGATTTTGCGAATTTCAATGAAAGTCGAAACTAAAAATCTAGTTTTTATCAAATTCTTTAGCTACCAACGAAATCATGAAATGTGACAGAACTGCAAATTCAATGTAAATTGTATATTCAGTTTATAAAGCCATTGAGATGAAACAAAACGGAGTCTATGAAAAGCTTGTTTTCATCGAAAAATTGAGTTCCTTTAAAGTCAATTATAGTCAAGTTGGATGGAAGTTTATGAAGATTTCAGAATCTCAGGTATGAATATTTAACGGAATAACATGTTGAGCAAAAATTGAATCAACAAATTGATGGCATCTTTGGCAGACTCAAAATTGAATGTAAATTTTGTGAGGCTTTTTCAGTGAATTTCAATTTACAAGATTTGAATATTGTTCAGGTTAAATCGAGAAATGAACATCTTAAAATAATCTTGAGATAATCTCATTCAGTCCATCTTCAGGGTCAATTGAATAATTGTTAAGTTGATTAAAATTGAGTAAAATGTTGATTCAACTTAACCTGAAAATTGATCTGGAAAAAGCTTGAGAATCAAACTTACAATATTTGATTCCAATAAACACTTGGACTACTTGAATTTGTCATTTAATTTGCTAATGTGATTCCATTATTTACATCAACAATTAAAAGAATACTTTACGTCTTAATTGTTGATATCCAATGACAATTATTCAACAGTAAACAGTTAATTACATTACAAAAGGTAAAAAATATTGTTGAGCTTAAACAGCAATCCTTTTCAACTGTTGAAAAGGCTTCAATTATCATTACAACTAATTAACTTAACCCTCAATCATAATTATCAAGATGATTCCGTCTACCATTCAAACCATTAACCCTGTTATTTAACATTTACAAACCATTAAATGCAATGTTTCTCATATTGAACATGCAAAAAGGACATTTCAATTGAATACTTTGGTAATGACCAGAATTGAGTAAAGACAATATTTGTCCGAAAGAACAGAATTTTTCCTTTTTTCTTTTCACCCAAATTACCATCAACTTAATTCAATCATTATCATCACCCAAACTGACCTTTAATCAACTGTTAATAGTTGCAATGATTTACAGTAAAATATGTAAATTATACATTCGATGATCAATCATTAAGATCGTCAATTGTATTTGATTTAGTCAAATTGGTTCTTCTTTATGTTGTTGGAGAAGAATCTAAATTGTATTTATTGTTAAATTATCATCTTTAATACCTTTTGATTGCTATCAATTTCAATAATCATTTTACCATCAATTTAATTGTCCGACTGGTAAACTGTCATTAAAGATGATCATTTGATTGTCTTTTCACTTTTCAACAACATGAGTAAACTGTTATTTGTTTTCACAATTCGTGATGAATAACCACAATTAGTTGATCAACACCATTATCATCTTTAACCATCATTAAATTGTTCATTTCCTATGATTAAAGTTTATCCAAAGATTTATCCAGTTAAGTCAATAATAACGCTTTAATGCCTTGTTTAATGCGGCCAAATCAATTGTTATTTACAATCAGATTGTTTCTCAGTTTTAACTCATCTTTTTAATCATTAACAATTTATTAATTCTTCCGCTTCCTTTTACGCTTAATTATGCAAAAACCTTTTAACCTTTTTGTTTATCAAACCAAATTATAAATCAAGAGGAAAAGTGATAAAATTAGAGATTTTTTCACAACTCAAAAGACAATTCAAAGTTGATCATTTTTGATAACATTTTAATAATAGATTCATAATTGCATTCTGAAACATTCAATTTTATTAATCTTTTCATTGTTCATCATTATCATGTTTAACAAGCAAATAATTTCAGAATTAACTTCAATTGAAAAGCTTGAGACTAATATTGATCAATGAGCTTCAAGACATTCAAGAAAAGTGAATTATGAAAAACATAACCCAAAAATCTGGTTAATTTTTCACTCGAATGTAAAATTGCTTTGATTTTTGATTTTGATAAATACGGTTTCAAGACATTCTGGTAAGAAAAGTGAATTATGAAAAATAGAAACCTAAAATCTAATGAAATTTTTAACCCAAAAATCTGGTTACTTTAATTTTCCGTTTTTTATGTAAAATGGTCAACATTGTTATTCATTACAGTTTATTTCAAAGACCCAAAAATTTGGGTTGATTTTCAAAGGTGAAGTTGACTTGAGTATTTTTACCCAAAAGCAATATTTTGATTTGGTTTTGCTTTCAGAGGTTCATTTGACTTTTGAATCCATTGATCACTAATATGCATGATTTTACTATTAAACTAATGGTTCTCATAATGAACATCATTTATTGTGATTACGATGTTATTATGTTTAATTATTGGAAGCACAAAGGATAACCCAAAAATTGTGTTACACTGTATTATATCCTTGACACTGCAATGTCAAGGGTAAAGTTGTCAACAAAACAATCATCAGCAATCAAGATGATTCTCAGCTTGTCTTCCTCTTTTGTATTATTTAAACTCAAGTTCAATTGGTTGTTGACTAGTGTTTTCATGATAATACTAATTGAGGGTAAAAAAGTAACACCAACAATAGAGTTAACTAATACAGCGCAAAAAAAGTGGTGAAAATGATAATTACTGTTTACCAGCAAAACTCAATTCAGGACAACACATTTTTGTCATCCCTTAACAACATCATTATCCTGATCATCAGTTGATTCAATAATTTTCTTCCTTCTTCTAAATTGTTGTGGTTTAATGGTTCTTGAAACTGTTTACTACCAATCAATAGATCAATTAATGAACAACAAATTCAATTGTAATCAAGCGCACTTTAACCATTCATCTTCAACTTGTCCATCATTGATACATTTCAATCAACTTGATTTACCAATTTGTAAGAAAAGCCAATTTACTAATTATCAAGAAAGCCAAGATTCAAATTTCATGTAAATTGTTGAAGCAACAATTTTGTTGAAGCAACAATTTAACTCGATTGGTAAATAAACTTGAATTTCAATGATTTTAACCAATTTGATTCACTTTTCAAAAGTTCAACCAATAATCAGCTCAATGTTATTTTATTGTTTTAATTCAATTGTAATTGGACAAATTGGATGATCGTAAGATGACCTAAAGATGAATTAAGATTAACCCATGTTGAGCTATTGGTAGCAATCAATGAGGAAAAGTGGCGAATCAAATTTTCCTTTTAAATATTCATTTCCAATTTACAATATTGTCTTTAATGTTCATTTTAACCTTTAATTGTTCGCCACAATATTAACAATTGTTCTGGTCAATCAAGGTGACATTAATGGTGTAAATTTGTCTATTCAGGACAAGGCTATTGGTGAGAGTTTTGCTGTTTCTGGTCAAATTACAATGTTCATCAGTAACACTTTCATTTGTCAATTAATCAACAATTAACTGAATAACCGTGAGAATTAAGATGATATTGAGTCAATTTTTCGATCAATCATATTGTTTCATTCACTACTTGGATTGACATTGATTTTTTTACTGGTTAAAAGATGTTCATGAGATGGAATGATCTTTTGCTTTTGAAGCTTCAAATCATAATTGTTATTAATTTGCCTCCAGGTAAATTAATCTTATTGGCAATTATAAACATTTTGTTCTTGTACTGTTAAACAAAAGTTAATTCAAAAGGCCAATTCTGATTATCATATTCATGGATGGATCGAACCTTGAAAAGAAAAGATGATTTTTCAATATTAATGCATTTTCCTCAAGATTTTTACTCTTTTTTTACGCTTTTTTAAGTTTCATTTTCTCGTTGGTTCTTCCAATTGGTGAGGTCAATTGGAAAGTAGCAAATTTACTTTAAATGATTGCTAAAAAATCAACAATTGTTGACCAAATGATATTAGCATTTTAAATGACCCAATGAATACAAAAAGTGTATATTTTTGTATTTTCATTTTACAGTAATTACAATTTTCGTTTTGTTCAATGACAATGAAAAATTTTGGGTTAACCTGAAAATTGAATGTTGTTACTTATTGTAAAGCATTTCTAACCATTAACCAATAACTGTTATCACTATCATTACCATTAATCATTGATTTAAATTGTCTCTCTTTTATAACAGATGATGAAGCTGGAAGATCTCATAAAATGACAACACCATTATCGTCATCGTCGTCACAATCGTCTTCATCGTCATCACCAACACCATCGACCAACATTTATAATGCTTCAACCAAAATATATATTGTTGCCATCATCGGTATTGTTCCTGCCATTCTTGGTGGATTAGTTTATTGGCTTAATTATTTTCGTAAATCGTGTTTCAAGGTAATCAAATTAAACTGATTAGACTGTTAACTGATTACAAATTGCAATTGTTTAAAGGTGTAAAATCGCATAAGATGAGATACAAAAGCAGGACATGCACAAGTTGATAAGGAAACAGTGAAAGGAAGAAAAGCTAAACTCATATTACTATAGCCTAATTATTGCTTAAACATGTTAATTGAGTTAATTTAAACTCAATAATTATGTTAACCAGTCTATTGAGATCATCTTTAACTATTATAATCAATTGAGTAAATTGTATAATTGTGTAATTAATACACAACAGTAGATACACGTTTAAACACAAGTATTACACATCCTTTATGGGGTATAAAGTGTATGATGAATTTGGGTTCTTCACAAGAAGGTTATATCACTAGATATGGTTGTTTGAACATTCACTTGACACAAATGATCCACCAATTTGTTAATTTGATCAATTTGGTTAATTATTCGACAACAATTGATACTAAATACAGTGTAATGACAAAATTAAAATCACATTTTAAGTTGGTAGCATAATTAATCTGCTTTTTCCCTCTCTTCTTAACCAGACAAAACGTAAAGCGCAGGAAAAGAGCGCAATGACGTCCAAGGGGTGGCATGGTAATTACATTCGGCCCTATCGGTATGAGGGTAAAGATGAAAGTACAATTAAATTAGGATCAGATGAAATGATGTCCATTCAAGATGAGAAGGATTTGATAACCTCTCCAATTGTCCGTAAAAAGAGGACCTATTCAATTGAATATCCAAGGCACAATCTAGAGTTATTAGACATTCTTGGTGAAGGCAATTTTGGTCAAGTCTGGAAGGCGCGAATAACCCATTTTCGTGAAATATCTTATGTTGCTGTTAAAACAAATAAACGTAATAACCATTAACTAACAATCAACAAATCAAGTGAAATCAAAGCCAAACCAAGAACCATGAACAATGGTTAAATGGTCATCTTTAGAAGCAAAAATTTAGCTCAAAACTAACATAAAATGTGCGATAAATGAAAAGTAATGGTGTTAATTCAATGCTATCAATCTGTTATTTTATCTAATTTTTTATTATGCTTTTCACTCATTGTACATGTTGATTCATGGTTTTTTTCACTCAATTGAAATGTGTTTATATTGTCCACCAATTATCAGGCAAACTCATTGAAAAAGCAACCCATAATTTTTGGCTTTCATTTTCATTTTTGATTTGTTGATTGTTATGATTGTCTTAACTGTGAACTTAGGCAAAAAAAGCTTTCACTCTTACTATGTGATACATTCACATAATAGGAGCTTAAAGTTAATAACAATAATTGTATTGAATAATGGTTGAAAATTAATAATCTTGATTCCTCTCTTTTTCATTTTCATCATCCATTAATTCATGGTTTACCACTTTGACTGACAATTACCAACTATAATACTTGGACTTATTCGGACCTTTCCACTAATTGGTTCATTTTTTTACTTGCAATATCCTTACACCATTACAGCTGATTGTGGGGACAAAGATTGGGAAGATTTACTTCAAGAGTTGGACATTATGCTTAAATTGGATAAACACCCAAATGTTGTCCGACTTTTAGCTTGTTGTACTGATAAAGGTTGGATACTTGTTATTATTACACATTATTGTGATTACAATAATTTCAAATTTATATTACAAATCATTGTCAATCACGATTTACCTTTATTTTTCTCAACCTTTTCTTCACCTTTTCTTTACCATTCATCATCATCTTCCTTACAAATCTCATCTTTACCTTTTTCCTTGGACTCAACACGAAACCTTACCATTTTAATTTATATATTTTTATATTATATTTGCTAATATATTTTTGATTTTTTATTTACAGCATAAAATTAATAGCTATTACCTTCAGGCCTTACCTTCAATTGGTTGTTGTGGATTGTCAATATTGGACAATCAAAAGTTGAACCAACTAATTTATCAAATCTGGTTAACCTGGTTGCAAAGAAGAGACTTGAGCTTTCAATTGTCCAGCAAACTTTCATTTATTAATCTCAAAATAATAATGCTAATTCAGTTTACTGTTCAGGTTTCATAGCCAATTGTAATGATAATAATGGTAACAATAACAGCTTTATGGTAATGCAAATTATCAGCATGATAAATGGCAAGATTGATGAGGATAAAGATGAGGCTTACATATGATGTTTCATTTTGCATGTTTGGACAAATAATGATGCTGATAACAATAATCATTCACCAATCAACCTTTTTTTATATCATCAGTTAATTGGATTGAGCTTCTGGATAACAGGAGAGGAGAGGGTTTAAAAACAACCAGAAATGGTCTCTTTAAAATAGACTTGACCTGATTTTATCGATGAATGCATGAAGAGACAGTAAACATGTTTAACCGTTCCAGTGACTTTAACACGTTCATCTCAACCAGTTTTAACCAAATAATTGAAATGGTTTAAAAGCATTGCCATTTTTTAGTGAAAATTGGTGAAAATAGATGACTTTATTTCCCATCATCACCATGAAATTGAACAAGCAAATGTTGAATAATTTGGATAAAAATTAAGGTTAAATGACACGCTCTTGAACATCACCAAAAGTCATCATGAGTACGCACCACGACCAACTGTAAATGTTTCAATTTACAATCTAAATTGCCATATCTAACAATTAATCTCTGAATTGTCTATTTTTAACTGCAAAATCGCCATCCATAGTCAACTGATTGTTGAGACTTTTACATTTCAAGTGAAACCAGAAAATGACTTTCAATTGATTTTTCAATTTTAATGGTTTGCTTTCGTGTTAATTTTGGTTAGCAAATATAATTTGCAATCAAGCCAATTGGTTAAACATTGTTTTTACCTTTGTTTAATTGTGTTGACCATTGAAAAGGGAAAGGATGATCATTATGATGATAGTGATCCTTGATTTTTCTTTATTTTAGTATAACATTAATCATTTAAATTGTTGCTTTTCTCTCATTTTAATTCTCATTATTAACTTAACCTCCGTCATTATTTAGCCTTAAGCTTAACTCATTCACTATTTTGATTAACAAGTTTAAATACTAACCATTATTTTCTCATTGTATTTATTTTACTCATCCTATTTCATGATAATACTTTCATTCGTCAGAACTTCACGTTTCATCCTTGACTGTTATTCATTTTTCAACCATTTCTCGTTCAGTTAATACATTAATTCATCTAATTACTTAACTGTCTTAGATTTAACTGTAAATTATCTTCAATCTCTTAACAATATTGACTCTTTGGGTTCATTTTTAGGTACATTAATGGGTAAACTCATTGAACACATTCAAGATTGACAATTGATTTGGATATTTTATTTGTTTCTCTTAACCAGACAATTTATTTAATTTTCATCAATAGTTATTAATTTGATTTCTTTTCATTTCATTTTCTAGTTCCGTATTATCTTATCATGGAGTATGTTGAACATGGTAAATTATTAAATTACATTAGACAGTATCGAAAGGACAATCGTTATTACAATGATGGATATTACAGATTTACAATTGCTGATTTAATCTTATTTTCATATCATATTGCCAAAGGAATGGAGTTTATATCAAGCTATGGAGTAATGAGGATTCATTTAATTGTCCAAATGTTTCTTATTTTCATTATTGCTGCTAATGGTCAAAGAAATCGTTTGATTTCGGTTCCACACCAGTCGTTCATTTTTTCTGTCCATTATTTGAATCAAATTGCAATCATTCCGTCGTTTATGTTTAGTTTACTTAATTGTTTGATTTATATATACATTTTTTTGTTGATGAACGGAAAAATGTATTGTTAAACGTTAGCGTAAATAGCGTTTGAAATGAGCTTTGTTTGGTGGCAAAGAAAGGCCTTTTTATCATTTAGATACATTTTTTGATATGTTTAGTTGAGTTGAGCGAAAAATGTTTCACATGTGGCAAGTTGTACAATTAGATTAAAAATGGAAACCAAATTATTTCAAGAAGCGAAATGTATACAAATTTTTCTCAATTCAAAGATAATTTGAACACAATAACTGATGGAGTTGCGAGAAGACTAATTGTACTTTTATTATAATCAGAGCAATTTTGATTCACCAGATTTTTACAACCCTCAAAACTCATCATTATCTGCAATAATGAAAATAAGGTTCACAATAGACTGATTGTGGAGTAATATTTATTATTTCTAGTCAGTTAATAACATTTTACTGATTTATACTAATTGACATTTTTGTTGCTTATTTAGATAATTCATCGAGATTTGGCTGCAAGAAATATCCTGATATCCAAAGATCGAGTTTGTAAAGTAGCTGACTTTGGGTTAGCTCGTAATGCAACCAATTATGATCGTGATGGTTATGAGCAAAAAACTCGAGGAGCAATGCCGATCCGTTGGATGGCTCCTGAATCATTGAGCTTAAATATATTTACTGCCAAATCAGATGTTTGGTCATTTGGGATACTTCTTTGGGAGATTGTTACCTTAGGATCAACACCCTATCCTGGTTTAACAGCTGGTGAAGTGGTTAAAAATGTCCGTGAAGGCTATGTTATGGAGAGACCGCCGGTTCGTTGGTGCAACTCAGAGGTTTACAACTTAATGAAGGCCTGTTGGTCCAATAATCCTTCAGAGAGGCCAAACTTTACTCAAATTAAATTAATTTTGGGTCAAATGTTGAGTTCTCGTCGTGATTATGTTGATCTAAGTGACTTTCAATCAGGTCCTTATTACAATATCATGTACAGTTCACCGGGTGAAAAGGTTTAGTCAAATCAAATCTCAACATCTTGAGTCAATTCGACAATCACTGTTAATCATTGCTAATCATTTCAATATGGATCAATTTTCGCCAAGCAACTTCGCAAATTGAACCACTTCTGTCCACCATCTTCATCATCAAATGGCCTTTACTTTATTTCATCAAATCACCAAATATCGAACTCATCATTTTCAGACAAAAAAAGACTTTATTACTTTGCTTGACCAACAATTATTATGTTAATGATAATTTGCTCTCGTATTTTTTACTTGTAAATAGTTCATCAAATCACCAAATATCGAACTCATCATTTTCAGACAAAAAAAGACTTTATTACTTTGCTTGACCAACAATTATTATTTACATGTCAGTATGGATGTAAATTTCAAGTGTCTAACTTAATCATTAATTTAATGAACTTGATTTTGAAGTAATGGCTAACGATTCAACAAAAGATGTTACATTTTTTTTGTTATCCATATATTTACATGTCAGTATGGATGTAAATTTCAAGTGTTTAACTTAATCATTAATTTAATGAACTTGATTTTGAAGTTATGGCTAACTAAACTGTATACTTGCTTCAGAATGTGAAACAATTGAAGTAACATGAAAACATTGAGATTGAGTTGGCTGAAATGGTAACTTTCTTTGTGTGAATCTGGATTGAATTAATTTTGAGCTTTAATTGCGATTAAGATAGAGAAAGGATGAGAAAAAGTCTGTGATATCAATTTTGTATCTTATAAAAGGTGATTTAATTTCAGGCAAATTACAAAAGTTGAGGTTGAATCAAGGTAATGATGAAAGTGACTTAATTGTTTTATCCATTGTTAACCTTGAATACAAGATGTACCCAGTAACATCAGTATGCAATAATAAAATAATAATTATAAAAATATATTGTTCTCAGGGAATAGTTTAAATCAGAGAGGAAAAGAGTGTTGGATGATGAAGAAGAAAAAAAGAGAAAGCTCGGAGATCGTGTTTCTATTTCAACTGAATCTCCAATATTTTAAAAGCACAAAGTGAGAACAAAAAATTCAACAAACGAAGGCCATCAACATGAGAAATGTATATTAACAGCAATTTGTTGTAAACCCAAACTCAGTCATAATCATCATTTACAATCGCTGATAATAAGGTATTTTTCAAAAATTTTTGAAACACTCACAAAGAAATATTGAACAGGATTTACCATTCACTTTTTTTGCTCAACACAATTCATATGTAATCACCAATTTCGAGTAGAACATTGAATAATGTTGAATTCCTCTGTAATTTCCAGCATCCTTTGATAACCAAACAAAAGGATTCAGGTAAATTGCAGCTGTTGACTGATGGGCAATGAGGGAGTAGAGGTAAAAATTTTTAAATGGTTAAATCAAGAGTAAGGTAAATATCATCTGGTGGTCAAGAGAATCATTGAATGTCCATTTTGTAGGCTTTATTGCGAGTGTTTACCAAGCTTAATTGTTTGATGATAATTCAATAGTTTTTCAATTCATTTGAATGAGTTCATTGTTGGCTGGCAGGTTGAAGAGTGTGTGGCAAACTTGAGATATAAACCAAGTTTACTGGCTTCTACGATTCATTAATCATTTTAATATCCAGTTAATCAATAATCTTGTCTGTAATAACTTGGCTGACTAGGCTATTACACTGTAAAAGAAGAAAAAGAAGCAATTAGTAAACTGTTATTGCTGGACATTAATCCTTATTAAGCATGATGTACGATCAAATGTTACCAGAAAAAAAAGGTTGAAAGATAGGACATGGTGTGATAAGTCTTTGGAGACATGAAAAACTGTGGACCTTTCAACAATTACCTTGAATTTTGATGTGAGTGACAGGTTGGAAAAATCTGGTCAGAAATCAAGTTTGTGATTGAGCACACAATGACAATTAACATGGGTCAGTCATTTTGGTTTTAGCTTGCCAAATCAAATACAATGCTGATAATCAGTGTTGATTCACACGCCAAGCCCAGTACTGTTTTCCACTTGAATAGCCATTATTTTGCTTAATTTTTACTTTTTTTGCTGTTCGCCCAATAACATTGAATCCGATCTGAAGAGATAACAACGTTAATAAATATATAAATTAATAATAGCAGTCAACAATCAACATCTACAAGTGTAGGTGTAGTCTTTCAAAAATAACATTAAGACAACATTAACTGAAAAGTATACCAACCAAAAAGAAATGAAATCGGGACCTATGTTGACTTATTCACCTTGAATTGGTCACAAATAATTGTCCTTGCGCTAAATAGCAACAGTTAACACGTTGTACAAAGTTAAATTATTGAGGATAAATAATTAAAACAATAAAACAATTTAAATATTGACAAGAAATTGAAAAACAAACCAAAAGACACAACTTTATTAAGTACATAAATAAATGAGTCTATCGACCCTTACAGTAATATGCTTTAAGTGCGTTTTATACTTTTTATTCATATTTCCCGGTCAAGGCTTTAATGCTTTTTATGCCCTTTCCATTATTTTATTAATGTAATAGATAAACAATTTATTTTTATCAGTGTAATAACTCCATGAATGTGGTGATAAATCAAGATCTAATTGACAATCGATCAAATCTTATAATTAGTCGTAAAATTGGACAAAGTACAATACAACCGTCAACAATTTTCTTTGTCATTTTTACCAACCATCCTTGTTAGTGTTGATTAATTATGGTATTTGCATTCATACCACCGAGACGCCCATTGTCATCATCATTCCTTCATTTCTTTATTCCTTCATTCAGTCATTACTTTATCCCTTTCATCTTCAACCTACACAGTTGATAAACATTTAATTGGAAAAAGATAAAAAGTAATCTTTTTGGCTAATAGTCAGCATCTTCAGCTGATGTAAACAACAACCAAAACCCATACCTTTCGGTTTTTGTTCACCTTGATTAGCATTGTATTCATCATAAATTAGCAAGATTATTTGTTGATTAAGGACCGCCTAATGTTAATCAACAACCATCGCCATCGCCATCATCATCATCTGCTCATCTTGTTTGGTGTCC
The DNA here is from genome assembly GCF_000239435.1 of Tetranychus urticae. The sequence goes on along the minus strand of NW_015449942.1, from coordinate 397,847 downwards.
CTTTCGTTCATTTTTGAAGGATCTTAATCAACCTGTTAATCGATGTTGACCGTGAATTCAGTGTTTTCTTCATTATTGTACATGATTTATTATTTTTTAAACAAATTTTCAACACAAAACAAAACTAAAATTTGATATAATATAGCATTACATTAATGATTAACCTTGTCTCATTTATAACAGCTACAGCAACATCAACAACTGAATATAAATAATGATGTATCAATCATTTGGATACGGGATTCAATATGCAAGATATTTCGCTTAACCGATTGACATAATATCTTGCGAGGAGCAAATTACTCAAAACAATTTCAACCTTAATGCTCAATAGGATTTTAATTGCTATTCAAGAATCTTAAAGGAATCCAGTGCCAAATAGAGTTGAGTGGAAGCTTAAAAATTGTTTAAATCCAACCTGACTAATCAACATCACTATTATACTTTGTAATAATCATTGTAATTATCTTACAACTCTCTGGTAAACAATATTATTAATTCAATGATATCATTGCCACAAATTGCCATTACCAAGCGTTAATTGGTAAACATCTTATAAGGTGACTTGGTGCTAATTAAATTACCAAGTGATCTCAATGGTTGAGTCAGATACTGTTAAATCACAATCTTGAGTTTGTTGAAAAATCAGTTTAAAATCTGATGTCTTTCAATTCCATCATTAATTATCATAAATCTGTGATGTTTAGTCACTTTCCCATTTTTATTTGTGATTATAATTTCAATTAAATGAACCTACAAATTGTTTTGATGCAAAACTTGATAAAAATGGCTGTTTTGGGTGTTAGATTTGTTTTCCTGGACATTGTTAATAAATAAAGGTAATTGAGTAATTGAAACTGATTGAATGGTGAGTAATGATAATATCATGTCGATGACAAAGATGATGACGATGGTATCGATGATAAGATGAAACAACAGGAAGGGACAAGAAGGTGATTCAATGAAAGATAAAGTGAAATGAGACAATTAGAATGAGACAATTTGGATGAGACAATTATTAATAACAACTGTTCAAGCTTTTTTGTACAATTTATTGCTTGGGAATAGCCAAGGATTTGGCGAGTCAGATCTTTCCTTAATTGCTGATGGTCCTCCTAGTTTATCATTAACCAGGGTAAAATCAAAAGGTTGTCCAGTTAAAGGTACATCATCCTTGTTATTGACATTGTTAACATCACCATTAGGGACTTTTTTATCACTTGATGAGTCCAATTTTTTCATCCAAGCATAAGTCCATTCAGGTTCATCTTGATTCCAGTCGTTAAACAGGTAAGGTGGCTGTTGGCCAGCTGGTGGTGAGGAATCAGAAGGGCTTGCAGGGCTTTGAGGGAAACTAGAAGGATATTGAGGGTATTGAGGGTACTGACGGTTAACTGGATATTGTGGTGTTTGAGGGCTTTGTGGGTATTGTGGGTATTGAGGGGATAAACTTGGGTTTACAGGAATAGGAAGGGTGGGACCAGATGAAGAAGGTTCAAATGGATTGAAACCAGTTGGGGGTTTGATTGTTCTGGGTTCTTCTTCTGTCTCAGGTCGTTCCCTTTCAGGGGAAACTGGTGGTGTTAATGAAGGATAGGTTTCAGCTGGTGGAGGTGAAGGTGGCGAGGGTGGAGAAAATGGGAATTGAGGAAAAACTGGAATTGAACCAGATGCAGTTGGGTTGTAGGTTCCTGGTGAGGGCACTTCTGATGCTGGAGACCAAGAAGGGTAATAGGTTTGAGGTGGCTGTGGTTGGGGTTGTTGTGGTGGCTGAACGGGTGAATAGTTGAAACCTTCACCATTAGAGGATCCACAGGAAACACGATACCAGTAATCACAAGTCATCAACTCTTGACTGAACAAGGTTCCTTCTGGACATGTAAAGGTATCTTTACGGCCTCCGTGACAAACATGATATGAACTGCAGCCAGAGGTTAAATCAGCATACATTCCAAATAGAGCATCTCCTGAACAATCTGCTTGCATGTTAGACGGAGATGAGCCAAGATTAAAGATGGGAAGAGAGTATGAACTGATTGAGGCACCGATACGTTGTCCAAAGGCTATTGAAGTTGATGGGGAACTTTTCAAGTTGATCTGTGATTGAAATAAATTAAATATTCAAACTTGCAATTTTACGCAAAAATCAACTATAAAATTGACTTTAATTCAGTGGAGAAAATTGCTGATAACTTATAAATAGAACAGATTAAATTATTCAGAAATTAACGAAACCGCAACAGAAATTAAGACTAATGATAAAAGAAGTTGAAAACAAAAACAAAATCACTGTTTCATTTCATTTATCAGTGAAATAAATTGAAATTGAGTCAGTTTTAAAAATCGATTGGAAGCTCATCTATTCAATATCCATTGAAAGCTAGTGAAAAATCAAATTCATTTCTTAAAATCTCTTTGTTTATGAGATTTGTTTTTGTAATTTTAAGATTTTGAGTTTTCCAAATGAACTTTAACTCAATTGATTCTTGAAACCTTCACAATTCAAACTTATTTCACTGAATATTTAGGAATCGAACTTGTTCTGGGTAAAATAAGCTGATTCTGATGAAAATTTTCTTGGTCTGTTAAAGGGGTTCCATTAGACACTTAATTGTAAAACAAAAGGAAGAGTTGTTGTTATTATTGTTTAAGAAGAAACTTACTTTTGATTGAACTTGAGTGGTTACCAGGATTGAGATGTACGATAATATAAACATTAATTTGCAGGTTAAATCCATTGTTGATTAATTATTTAACAACACTTGATTGTTGAAACTGTTGATGTTAGATGAGTTGATGATGGACACAGGGTAAAGTCTTTGTCAAGCCACTTCTCCGTTTGCTGTGTAATATCTGGTGAAAACTCAACGGTTTGAAGGCGATTTAAATACCGGAATAAACAAGAAAAGAGCAAGCGAGGGAGAAGAGAAGGATGAGAGGAAAGAGAGAGATGAAGAGACATTGGAAGAGCGAGAGTGATAGAAAGTGAGAAGAAGGTAATCAAAATATAAAAAAAAACCTGAAACTGAATTGAATTTAGGTCCTATACAAAGAAACAAATGAAAACTTGTCAGAGCAACTTGAAAATTTAGACTCTTTAAACACCTGAAATTTTACTCTTTTTTCTGAGTTCTTTGTGATTTATCTCATTTGAAACTTCCATTCACCTTAAAAATTAAAATTTGGCAACAATTAAACGTGAAACAGTTAAAAAATGGTTTAATGGTATACACAATTGAAAATTGTTGAGTTACCGAAGATTGTCTTTGAACAGCTACATTGGTTAGTTACTGTTGCTTTTTCTCTGAAAGAAAACGTTTCGCATCAATCGCGACCGACTGATTTTAAACAATGCTACTGTTTCTTTTAATTATTAATAATTATAATAATTTTAAATCTGTCATTTAACTAACCATAAAATTAACAAACTGATTAAGAGGTTGCAATCAAATTTAGCGCCATCTCTCTACACTTTCTGTCTCAACCAGAAACTTTATCTATATCCTTGTCACCTCATCTTGTTATGCTGTGTACAACATGTTGATGTGTTATTGATATGGTCGTTTCTGTCCGTTGTCATTTATAGCTATACTTTCTTTTAATTGCACATAGTATCATTTAAATGTTCTGTGAAAATATCATTCAATATATTGCTAAAACACAAGCATATTTTGTATTTAATCATCTTGAATCATCTATCTATCATCTATCCTGTTATTTACATCATATTCTTCTGGAAATTTGATTTACATCATCATCACAACTGGCTTTTTACGATAGCTCATCAAAGCCATCTTCTTCATCATGGACTATGAGGAGGGTGACAAAAAAGGTGGAGAGCCACCAGCATTTGTCCACCAAAACGTTTAATGTTGCAGTTGTTGGTCTTTCAGGATCGGAAAAAGAGAAAGGATGTAAGGGTGTTGGAAAATCATGTCTGTGCAATCGTTTTGTCCGACCATTTGCTGGTGACTATCATAAAGAACACATATCGGTTCTCAGTCAAACAGATTTTAGTGGACAAGTCGTAAACAATGATCACTGGCTTTATTGGGGAGAAGTGACAAAACTGGTCAATGAAGGAACAGAAGTAACCTTCAGTGTGATTGAGCAAACCGAATTCATTGATGATTCCTGCTTTCAACCTTTCAAGACTGGAAAAACTGAGCCGTATTATAAAAGATGTGCAGCAACTCGACTATGCTCGACCGATAAACTGATGTACATCTGTAAAAACCAACTAGGAATAGAAAAGGAATACGAACAAAAATATCTTAATGATGGACGATTTCTAGTTGACGCTTTTGTTTGTGTTTTTGATGTTAGTGAGGTACAAGGAAGAAGTTTGGACAAAGCTATCGAGTACACTGGACTAATATTGAACAATCTTATCAAAACCAAGAAACCAGTTGTTTTGGTAACAACTAAACACGATGAAGCAAATGAATTTTATTTGAGAGAGGCTGAAAAATTGGTCAATAGGAAAGAATTCCGAGGGATCGTGCCTATTATTGAAACCTCGGCTCATAATAATATTAATGTTGATAATGCATTCATTACATGCTTCCAATTATTGGATCGTAATAATGATCAACTCGTCACTGAGAAAACACAAGGGACTCAACCGCTGGAGGTTACGCAGAGGATAAAAGGTATACTTGAGGTGATGAAAAGCCCGACAAGACTTGAAGAGTGGAAATGCAGTATGGTTGAGGTTGACAGACTGTTCTTACTCATGGAATCTATGGTTAAAAGTGAAAAGACTACCAAAAAAGAAAATAATTCAATCAAACAAAATCGAAACAGTAGAAGAGCTAATTTAATTCACACACTTCAGATGGAATCCAAGCAGCTGAGAGAACTTAAATATGAAAACGAGCAATTAAGTAAAGCATTGGAGGAATATCAAGTAACTGTACAGTTTTTAATGAACAAATACAGAGAACTGACCGGACGTTTCTCTGAAACAAAGTTAATTCTACCAGACCAGTTAACACTAGATGACCATGAAGCAGCCTTAGCTCGTCAATTTGAAAAAATTAATGAAATGTCCGCTGTGATGGCGAAAGCAGTGCAACTAGATGAAAACGCGTCTGAAAAAGAGGACCAGAATCTGATTGAAAAATTACGCAAAGAAAATGATAGATTAAGGAGATTACTTTCAAGTTGAAGTCTATATTATCCGTAATTCCAATGGTCATTATTTTTTATATTATATTTAGATCTGTTTTTATCCAATTTCAATAAAATAACAAAACAATGCTACCTTGGTTATTGATTGATAATTTTTGTATCCAATTTAAATGAATAATTAAATTTTATTTCCTATTTATTGTCAAATCCAATTCACTATTAATGCAATATTTTCTTTACTACCGTTAGATGGCGGGGGGAAGTCGAGGCAGGCTTCACATAACAGTTGACTTTTCTTTGCTGTCCGTGCTTAACAGTCAAACCATTTTATTTGGATTCTTTTTTTATAATTTACTCCCTTGTCAACTAAATTGTTAATATGTGAACGGGCATTTAATAGTTTTATTATCTAAATTTCATTGTGTTCATCGATGTTTAATAGAAAATAGATTGAAAATCCATCGTATTACTTACGCTAAAAAATTTTACTCACCTTACTACCAGCTGTTCTTATTCGTTTTACTTTAATTCTAACCTGCTCCAATTGATAGTTTTGTTTGACATGATTAAAACTTGATTAAAAAGATTCACAATTCATCAGAAAAACAGAGAAGTTTCAAATATCTATATCCTTGTCACCTCATCTTGAGTTATGCTGTGTTCAACATGTTGATGTGTTATTGATATGGTCTTTCCTGTCCCTCGTCATTTATAGCTTTACATTTTCTTTTGATTGCACACAGTATTATTTAAATGTGCTGTGAAAATATCATCCATAATATTACTAAAACTCAAGCATAATCTGTATTTTATCCATCTTGAATCATCTATCCTGTTATTTACATCATATATTCTTTTGGAAATTTGATTTACATCATCATCACAACTGGCTACTTACGATAGCTCAACAACAAAGCCATCTTCTTCATCATGGACTCTGAAGAAGATGGCAAAAAAGGTGGAAAACCACCAGCATTTGTCCCCCAAAACGTTTAATGTCGCAGTTGTTGGTCTTTCAGGATCTGAAAAAGAGAAAGGATGTATGGGTGTTGGAAAATCATGTCTGTGCAATCGTTTTGTCCGACCATTTGCTGATGACTATCATACAGATCACATATCGGTTCTCAGTCAAACAGATTTTAGTGGACGAGTCGTAAACAATGACCACTGGCTTTATTGGGGAGAAGTGACAAAACTGGTCGATGAAGGAGCAGAAGTAACCTTCAGTGTGATTGAGCAAACCGAATTCATTGATGATTCCTGCTTTCAACCTTTCAAGACTGGAAAAACTGAGCCATATTATAAAAGATGTGCAGCAACTCGATTATGCTCGGCTGAAAAATTGATGTACATCTGTAAAAATCAACTAGGAATAGAAAAGGAATACGAACAAAAATATCTTAATGATGGACGATTTCTAGTTGACGCTTTTGTTTGTGTTTTTGATGTTAGTGAGGTACAAGGAAGAAGTTTGGACAAAGCTATCGAGTATACTGGACTAATATTGAACAATCTCATCAAAACCAAGAAACCAGTTGTTTTGGTAACAACTAAACACGATGAAGCAAATGAATTTTATTTGAGAGAGGCTGAAAAGTTGGTCAATAGGAAAGAATTCCGAGGGATCGTGCCTATTGTTGAAACCTCGGCTCATGATAATGTTAATGTTGATAATGCATTCATTACTTGCCTCCAATTATTGGATCGTAATAGACGTGGTGGACTAAAGATTGTGCCCTACTATGACGCTCTTAGAGAACGTAAAGCAATTCTTGATATTGCCCATGATGCTTATCAATCACTCATTCGAAACCAAATAACAGATTATAGAGCTTTATGGAACCCAGCATTTAAAAAATTATCTCAATCTTCGGAATTTCTTCATTATTGTGATTTGTTCGGACAAGAAAATGCTCATAAATCCTTTAAAAGGCATGTTAAAAAACTCAAAGATGATTATCTCTCAAGAAAAATGCAAACCTACCTTCGTCTTCTTCCAGTGGTGCTTGGTGAAATGTTACCTGATATTGATAGTATGGGAGAAAACTGTGATTGGAACTCTGCTAAAATTAAATTACGAACTCATCCAGACTTTGACCGTTATTTTATCAATAATCTTGATCAACCTTGGCATGAATTGGATGTTGAAAGTACAGAATCAAGAATACCCTTTGACCTGTTGAATACTCATGAAGCTGAAATATGTTTCAGAGAACATAGAGCATCTCTTGAATCAGAAGATCGACGAAAAGAATTGAAACACCAGTTTTCACAATTACTCGCTGAAACTGGTTATGTTACTCCTGGTAAATCATTCAATGAAGTACGAATACTTTTCATGGGTCGTGAGTGTTACGAATCTCTCAGCGAACAAGATCTCTACGAAATATACTCTGAACATCAGCGCAGTTTAACAGAACGTGCCAAACTTGCCTTTCAAGAACTTCTTTTAGAAAATTCCGAACTTTTTTATCATTTTGCTGCTATCAGCCCTGGTAATGCAATTACACAAAACGACATTTTCAAAATAAACGAAGCAATAAAAGAAGATATCAGGTAATGAATATTTTTTTTTATTATAGTAATGATCAAATTAACAAAAACAAAAAATGTTTGTATTGCAACACGAACACTACTTTCTTACCTTCAAGCCTTTAAATCAAAATATCATATTGTCTTACAATTTAATCATGCATTAAGCAAATTATCTTATTACTATAAATTAATATGCTCATCTCTTTTTTTCTTCTTATATCCTCATCTTCCAGATACAAAGCTCTTGATAGGTTAGAACAAGAGAGAACACTCATGTTACTTCGTCATCTTGGTTTCATTCATGGCCCTATTCGGGAACATTGTCCAACTTATCCTGATTGCATGGATGTATTGATAGAAAAATTTGTTGCCACTCAACCAAGGTAACCTAAAAAGAATGAATTATTTATCATGAAATATGCATACAATCAGCAGAAAATATAATCTTTTTGAAACATCATTATTTGGACATGGTTGTCATACTTTTAATCTTTTCTCTATTCCCAGTCGACCCCCGCCGTTCCTCAGATACTCTCAATGGATCCCAAACTCTGACAATACTAATCTTAAAATTGTCATCCTTGGATCTGGTGGTTTAGCAGAAGACTTATCATCAGCCATCAAGGTAATCGAGAATTGAATTTTTTCTTCAAAAAAACAAGCATTTCAAAAGTTCAGAAACCAAAAAGGATGACATGTCTTACATAATGTTAAACTCTTTTTTTTCATTTTTCTACAGAAAATAAACGAATCTTTTGAATATGAGAAAATCCGTTATACATTAGATTTCAGAATCATTGATGGGGATGTTGATCTGCCTGAATACTCTTTCCAAGCCAATGATTTTGTGCCACAAGGATTGTTCTGTGTCTACTCTAATCATCAGACGCTTGAATATATACGCGATTCAATGGAGAAAACATTACTCTCTAATTTAGAAGCAGATGATCGGTTACCATTCCATGGTTTACCGATGGTAATCTTGTTTGCTGCAGACTCAAATATTAATGAAAAAGATATCATATTTCTTCGTGAAGAGGGACAAAATCGTGCCAAGAGCTTACAGTGTCCATTTATTGATATAACTCATCTAATGTCCAGTTCTTCGCAATCCCTTGAAGAGGTTGATGATGATGAGGAGACAATGTTTGATAAGAATAGCGTAAGGAGTGCCTTGTCTGCTCTTATTGAAAGTATTCAACGTCGAGTTGGATTAATACAAATTTACCAATCATTGCCTGAGCAATCAATGATTACACCTGATCTTCGTATTCTCATGTGTCTATTTTGCGGAGATCCCTATTCAATAGAGAAGGCTGTGAATCCCTTTTTGAGTCATAATTTGTGTTTTGTTACTTCAATTAACTCACTTATTACTGATGTTACCTTCAATGATGGTAACAAACTGGTTGAATTTATTCTCACCTCCTACCATGGTGCTGGTGCTTATCGTGATGAACTTCTCCATGGTTTCATTTTAATCTATTCAACCCACAGAAAATCATCTTTAAATACTTTAAGCGCTTTTTCCAACAACATTCCAAATACACCGACACAAATTGTAGCCGTTATCGATAATGATAATCCAACATCAGCATCACTTGCTGCCTCATCAACACCCGCTGAAGTTTATTATTCCAATACTGATCTCTCAACTCAACTAATTGAAGAAGGAAATACTCTGGCTGAAAAATTGGCTGTTCATTTTATTACATTAACATCTCCCTCTGCTGTACCCAAAGCATCCGATTTCATACCCTTTTTTATGGAAGCATGGGACCGTAAACCACAAATTGAAAAAGCTTTTGAGCTTGATGAGACAGATTTTTTCATGGAACAACGATCACCACCTCCACCTCCAATACCACCTCCGATACCATCGCGTCAAGAGTCTTATAATATACCTAAAGGATCGCTTTCTACTTTGGCCAGTCTCACCACTTCAAATAATACTGCTACCAATACGACAAATACTTCATCGACCAACAATGAACCATTAGATTATGGACAAGACTCGGAAGGTATTTACGAACAACTACAATCAGATCGAAAATCAATTGAAAATGATAATGCACCTATAAACACTTACGGAGTTCGAGTGGCCAGTGATGATAGTGAAATCTATTCAACAGTTTTCAATCAAGATAATGACCATGAATTGGTAAAACCATCTCAGATCAAGAATAAAAATTTACAATCCGGTAATTAGAATTTAAATTTGTTCTATTAACGCGAGAGACAATGGCATCACTTTACAATAATTTGTTTCTCATCAATTTTAAGGTTTACACAAATTGACACACATATTGTTCCAAAATGATAAGATTTTCATTTCAAATACGATTAGTCAGAACAAAGTCAACTTCTAACATCATCTTCAAATTATTGTTGATAAAGATGATGTTTCTAATACCAATACATGCCTATTTATGTTTATGTCAAGTGTTTGTTGTGATATTACTCCAGTGATGCATTTTGTTTCTCTCTCTCTCTTTTTTCATCCATCTCACTCCAACTCACTCAGATAATCGTCTTCTTTTAGTTTTCACGTTTAATATTGATAACTTGCATCTTTACATGTTTTCATGCTTCCTTCACATCAAATTTTCCATCACTTTTTGACTAATAATTTTCTCTTTTCTTTTCTTTTCTTTTCATTGGAATCTTTGGCCGGCAATAATTTAAATTATTCATTCATCTGGTTATAGCTTCCCCACCACCTTCATACATAAGTAACTTCAGCTCATCTCGAGCACCACTCTATCAACAACATCAACGGACAATGTACCATTCAGGAGCTAATATATCCTCTAATGAAGGTGCCAGTCCATCATCTTTATTTGCCACAGGACGTCGACAATCAGCTGGTCTACCCAATGAACGATCAACCTTCTTAATGCATCAATATCATCTTAAAAAGTCCAATAGTCTAAAAACTGGAAATCTCCTTCAACCTAATGATAATAGATCCAGATTACATGATGAGATTGAAGTATCCGATGAGATTACTGATGATGATGATGATACTGTTTCATCTGGACTCAGTGGTGAGTATTATTCATTCAACACCACATTTGATATTCAATCCTTTACCATTTACCATGCAAGCTATCAGATGAATTGTTTTTTATAGCTTTGACAGTAAACAATATCTTCATCTTGCTATAGTAAGAGTACTTTATCTTTACAGATAATTATAATCCGTAATAGTAATAACAATTGATCGATTGCAAACTGATCTTGATTGATCACTTTGCAGTCTCTTTTCATTATTTGTTCAGCTTTGTTATTATTTAGATAGCGAGTAAACTAAACTTTAAATTTCATTTTCATGGTCAAAATCAAAGTCAATATAATATTGCATTTTATCGATTTAAAGCTTCTGTAGGGAATCATTCAATCTTTCATCATTCAGTCTTTACCCATTTTTACTTGAATTACCTGCAATTAGAGCACAATTATGCAAAAATAGTCTCATGTTTTTTACAAGTAATTAATGTTTTAAATAGTGCGCTTGCAGCATTTATTCAAATATTTATTAATTGTTATGTAACTTTAAGGAAGTTCGCCAAAAATTTCATGTAAATTTTATCTCATTTCAGTCTACTGATGACTTAATTTAGTGTCAACGTACCTAAAATTATCATTTTTGTTTCCTGCCTTTTGGGTAAATTGATGACAATATTGTCTAGATATTTTGAGGTGCCTCAGTTTTCAAATTATTTTCATATTCTTTGTCACTATTTTCATTGTTTTTAATATTTCCTTAATGCTGAGTAATCAAAAGTAGCATTGATGCCACTAAATAGTATCAACAATGACGCAGATGCATCCCTTAATCACCATATGAATTAACTATTACTTGACTATGCAAACAACTTAGAATATCAACTGGATTAGCCGCTAATACGCGCCAAAATGGCATCTTTCGATGCAATTTTGACACTCCATATTTAGTAGATTAAATTTTATTTACATTTATCCCGAAGCAACTGTTGCCGTCAAATTGTGTCCAATAAAAAATAATGCACATCAAGCAAATTATGAAAAAATTGAATAAAAATTTATTGATATATTTTATAGTAACTTCAATATTACTGTGGTTTGAATACTGGATGTGACTTCATTCCTATCTAATTAAATTGATGTTTCGTTCTTGGTTGCACTAGTGTTTTCTGGTTGTACCAGTGTAGTGACTTCAGGTTCAGTGCTATTTAGGCCATTGTTGGTTGCAATTGTATCAAGTTCAACATTTTCATTTACTGAATCAATTTCTCCTGTAAGTGATGAATCAGTGACTGTAGAAGCATCGTTGTTGGTTATGCTTGTGGTTAGATCCTGGGTTACATTAGTTTCACTGGTCGTATTATTAGCTTCAGAATTTCCTTGAGTTTCAGTTGCATTCGCTTTCATTTCACTGGTTGAATCTTGAGTAGATGCTGTTTCATTTGTAACACTATTTGTGGTGTTACTAACATCAGGTCGAGTTACAGTTGAACTTGAACTTGTTTCACTCAATGTGCTATTGATGCTTGAGGTCGAATCGGTTACATTTCCTGCCAATCCTGTGCCATCATTTTTAATTCCAGTCTCATTATTGGGTGTAATTGAATCTGAAGTTATATTCGCAGGCTTTAGGTTATTAACTGTCGAGTTAGTATCAGCAATTGATTCTGTTGCATTGGACGATCCGACAGTCTTATTATCTGTCAAGTTAGAGCCATTGTCGGTCACAATTTCACTTATCACAGTTGTATTGAGTATATTTGCTTTCGGGCTTTCAGTGGATGCATTTGGATTGCTTAGACTGTCAACTGTTGTCAAATTTTCATCAGTTAATTTTTGAGTTGTATTATTGCTTTCAATGATTGTCTTACTCGAGCTATTGGTCAAGCTTTCTGTGGCAGCAACTGTTGTTGATTCTGAAGCTTTGTCTGTAGTATTTTCATTAACAGTGATTCCGTTTGTTCCATCGCTTACCACTTCTGTTACATCAAGAGGTGCAACTGAACTAGACGCAATCTCGCTCGTGGTTACACTTGTATCAGTACTTGTTACATTTTGATCTTTTACGCTCAGCTCACTTGTCGGTGCGTCTGAGGTTATTGTGGCTGCAGTTGAGTTGACACTATCGGTTGTTTGAGTGGTTGTGCTCGAGTTGGCTTGATTAATTACCGCATCAATTAATTTTGAAATAAAAATTGATTGTTTGCTCGATGTTGAATTTGTATCATCAGGCTTAAATGATGGTATAAAAGATGGCATTGGTGGAGCGGAAAACCGAGATGCATTTGTCCCTGTAGTTGTAATAATCGTTGTTTGAGGCTCTGAACTTGTTTCATTCGATGTTGTGTTCGTTGTTGCTTCTGTCGAAGTTTCCTCAGGACATGGACAGTCTGCCGTTACACACGGATCAGTCTTAAACATGCACTCGAAGAAACACTTAATACGACATCCAGTAGACGAAGCATCTGTTCAATTAAGATTAGAGGTTAAATTATTTTACAATAAGTAAATGCAAACTCAATAAATTGATCAAATTTATTTTACTCACCAATTAAATTGACAGCGACAATCAAACATACAATTATTTGGAAAGTTTTCATTTCACCAATTTTTTAATAAATATCTTTGCAGGACAACTTTGGGTTAAATCACAGATTTTGTTTTTAGTCAAACTTGATTAGACTACCTTGGAATGACTGTATTTATGGAATTAATTATCAGTTGAAAAATTTATACTCAAAGGTTTCCAATGTTAATAGAGTAATTGAAATTAAGTAAATGAGTAAATTAAACAGCAAGTCAGCGTTACTTATATTTGCAGTTGATTGTTTTACACTCTTCTCTAAAATATTTCCTTAGCACCTAAAAAATATGGTTCATGATAAAAAAGCGTCATGATCTTCATTACGATTATCATGATTATTATCAATGTTGAGATTGTTTTCTTCCGAGAAATATTGACAACAATTGAATCAATGTATTACTTTAATAAGTTCATTATGCTTTTCTGCAATCGCCAGCTAAATTGCTAGTCTTGTATCCGTATTATTTTATTACATCTTGATAATAAACCTTCTTTTTGGTAATTATTTGCTTCTTTACCTTTATTACCTTATCTAAAGACGATTTTATCAAACAATTATAATCAAGTTTCCCCAAAAAATTTCATACAAAACATGAAATCCAATTATTTTGCTCAAATATCACTATTAATAGCTTTTATATTGACAACTTATGTCAATAACATTTTCAAATTTTTAGGCAATTTCGTCTTCATCAAAAGTTGAAACAATTTACAAATTATATTGGTTAAAATTAAACTTCAATCGCATTGTAACTTATATAATTTAGGAATCAAACCCAATCAAATGATTTCAGGATCAACGTGACCATTTCAATTCATTGTCTCAGTCATTATAATCAAGCTTCGTTTGTTAAATAGTTTGAAATCAACAAATTAATTTAACTTTAGCTTTCATTTACTATCAACTTTTACTTTTATGCGAGTGAAGTTCCTAGTCTCATCAGTAAAAATTGATTAGCAATTCGAATGCTTATTCATTTCTTGATTGCTTAAAATTTTGACGATTCTATTGATGATTCAGCTTCAATCTTCACTTTACTTTGTATTGTTAATGATGTTTCATTCAACACTTAATTTGTTTTAGTTATGTTTATATTTATATCATAATCTTAAGCATTGATGGTTATTCATGGTTTCAAGATGAACTCAATTTTTGTCGAGTTAATTGTCCATTTAAATATGCTTACAGAATTAATTTGAACTGCTTCTTTGGTTTATGTAATTTTAAAATACTTTTCACTTATTACCGATTGTTAAATTGTTGTAATCTAATTTTTGCAAATAGAATCAGTCTAGAATTAACTAATTGCTTCTAAAAATGGTGACCAAGGTTAATTTATTATTTCAATTTTTAACGTTTCTCTCATTTCAATTGATTCACAGAAATCTTTGGAGTAATAATAATTGGATATAAATTATTACAGCCTTAGTTTTTGTTTATTTTATGACAAATCACGGTTTTATCAAATCATATCTGATGATGATATGGTTATGCGTTGAAATATTATCAAATTGCACTTAGCCATTTATACCTTACGAGATAGCTTCACTGAATTCAGATAATTGATTGTTGATCATTGTTTTGTCAACTTTTATTCATCTTGCATCTTTACCGTGAAAAAAATGTTATCAAAAAAATCGCTATGACAATGTTCATGTTCATATCGTTGCTAAATTGTGTCAATTTATCTTTATCTCAATTGTGATTGCATCTTAAGTGTATTGATTCCTAAATGAATGTTCAACACCAAATTATTATCCAATTATACATTTGTAACAACTCTGATTTAGGTGATTATTTTCAATGAACATTTCTGTTGGAAAAATCTGTAAATTCAATTCAATTTCTAACGATTAACGATTAGTTCACTGATCAACTGTAGCTAATATCTTGCAAAAGTATTGCAAATGAACGTCTTTATATTTGATACATAAGAAAGAAAGAAATCCAAGTATCCAAGAAATTTTAGCTAACAAATGCTGATTCATAAAATTAATTCATTGATGATAAATACTGTTCTTGAGTTTCAAATCAACCGATTTAGCATTAAACAATTCAAACCTGATAATTAAGTAGAAACTTATTCCTTTTAACCTTTTAATGATTTATTTTTCATTTTTATCCTTAGGTTATGGAGCTTATCCACCTCCACCCGAACCAGCCCCACCTGATCTTCCTCCTCCAAATAGATTGAGGAAAGCTCCTTCACTCCCTGTTTCAGGTCACATTTTAGGCCAAAAAAGTTTTGATGATGGTATGACTTTATATTTTTCAATCAATTATTCAGCAATCGAGATCATTCTTTTAACACATCTAATTTTTTAGCAGGCTGGATGGAAGCTTATGATCGTAGTCAACTTGGAGATGAATATTTAGACAATGAAGCAGCCTCACAGGGCTACTTATATGACCCTCTCAAAGGCCCTCCGCCTTTAAAGCCAAAGCCTCTCAAATCTAAGGTAAATACTTGAACATGATTCTTGAACAGAAATTTCTGATTCCATTACTAATGCTTCTTAATTTATTCTCCTTCTAGCCTGGTAAAATCAATTTAAAACAATTCGATAATATTACGGATGCCGTTGGTCGTATGAATTTATCATCTGTTTCTGATAAACGAATGTTGGTCAAAAATCGTGGTCAATCTGCACCTTCAGAATCACTCGATCTTTCACTGGAATACTCTAAAGCCAAAGTAATAACAACCTTTTTCGCCTGTACATCTATTTCATTTCTAACTGTCAATTATCTACTCATACTTATTCAGGATGTTTATCAGGATCGCCATGTTTATCCTTATGGAGTTTTCCCAGGATCCGATGGAAAACCTCACAAAATTCGTTCCCTTGCTAGACGAGCAAAAGACTCTTCTTTCGAAAAAGGTAAACAAAATTTTCAATGTTCTTTTAATGTTCAAATAATGTTCTAACATGCTGTTATTCAACTCTTCAAATGTCCTTTTTCTCGTCTTATCTTGCTTTTTCTTCCATCATGCTACACCACTGTCATCATTTCCATGTCATCTTATTGAATCTTATCATTATTCTTCCGATTCATTTCATTACTTTAAACATTCAATATACAACATTATTCATCCGAATCATTGAATCACAAAACCATTGTAAAAACGCTTCGCTTAACCAAACATTAACGCTTCTTAACGCTAATCTAACGATGAAAAACCAAAAACATGATAAACTTATCAGGCTCTGATTCTGATAGTGATTGGAGTTCACTTGAACGTCTCCAGCGAGATCCTTATAATCGTTCAAGTCGCAAAACCAGTTCTCATAAAAAAATGCGTAAAAAGCGAGGAATACCCGTGGCACCTCCGCGATTACCCTCTTTCGAGGGGCCAAATAATCTTCCATCAGGTGGCCAACACAGCAACAGTACTACCAACATTGCTGCAGCCATACAAGGCACTGTTGCTACTCCTCCTCGGCTATTAGGTCCCACCTCTCTTGATGTTTATGATCCAGGTACGAGGATCCATTATACACATTTAAATTAACAATTAACATTAACCTTTAACTAGGCCTAATCAAAACTATCTATTTTGTTGCTCTTTTTCATTTCTCTTCATCATTTCCCTCCTTTAACCTCCATTTTATTGCTTTGCCATTTCCCTTTATTTCCCTTTTACATTCATTTTGTGATTTCATTTTTAAATGGGATTTACTTTCAATTTCATATTGAACCTTTAATTATGACTTTAAATGTGATGAGACAGCTCGAGTTGCTAGTTTCAATAGTCCACCGATAACTGACAATTCAGGTGAAGATGAAATGTCTCTTGAATCTCATTTATTGAACAGTAGCCTTTTAAAGTCTTTTGGTAACGATGAAATTAGTTTGGATAACATTATTAGTAACAATCCACTTGTTGCGAGCACTTCAAACATCATTTCAACCAGAGATGATTATGTTAGCGAAATGGGCAGAAATAAGAATAAGCGATCTTTCCATTTATCTCGTCGTCGTGCCAAACCTGTTCAATCTCATTCCATTCCTGAAACTTATACAGGTTCACCTCAATCTCCACCAGAAAATCTTAGTTACAATCAATCATATTCGTTTATACGATCATCTGATGCAATTTTCACTTTTGGTGCTCATCTACCATACTCTTCGTCTTCATGTAAGTGGTGAAATGATGATGATCTTTCATAGTTGATAATGTAGCTTGTTTTTTGCACACAAAACTGTAAATGAATCTTGGTAATAATACACTTACAGTCCATGAAAAACTCCCAAATCATTTACACCAACCTTACTCCACACTTATCAAGATAACATATCAATTCCTGAAATTTATATTTTGCAATTTACTCATTGAACCTGCATCTGTAATACAATCATCACAATATTTATGTAATGAGTAGTTATTAGCTTTTCAAGATCGCTTCACCATTTCAAGTTACCCTGTAGCTGTGTGTGTTATCCCATTCATTAATTAATCATAAACTTGATTGATTGCTTTGAACACTTACAGAGAACTATACTTTAGTTAATTATTAATTAATTATGTTTTGTCTTGTATTTCATTGTTTTCATGTTTTCATTTCTTTCCATTAAAGGGTGATCCAAAAGTAGAGACACATTCATAGACTTTCAGCAAATTTTTCAGTCAATCTATTGATTAATTTTTTTGCAAAATTTCTTCAATTTGATTAATTTTTTCCATGTTAACACAGTTTTAGGTCTTCCTGAAAGCACTGAATAACTAATTGAATCTGAAACTGTAAATCTAAAAGTCATTTTTAAACCTGTATAGTGACCATGTTTTTTCAAACACAATTTCAGTTTTAAGGCAAAGTTATATTTATATTTCTTAAGCCGTTTATGCCTTTAAACTTTTCAGATTGTAATCTGTTTAAAACTTCTGTGTCCCTCTTTTTGGTCACCTTTTACACTGTCTTTTGGTCAACCTTTACTTTGTTATGTTTATTTACATTTATGTATTTTCCTTTAGTTTTTTTCACTCTCTTACAGCCGACAAATGATTTTTATTTGTGCGTTATCTTGTTATCTCATTACTAATGTTTCTTTTCCTAATTGCAGCCAAATTGAAAATAGACCCATTGGCTTGTCTCCATGCTCAACCTGAAGAAGATTTTGATTTATCCTCCAACGATGCGGCCATTAAACAACTTGGAATGGTTTTAAAGAGTAAATCAGCCTCCGTTGTGAATGACATTGAAAGGCTAAATAAGGAAAGACGAGAAAAAGAAAAGAAAAAGTTAAGAGAAGAAGAAAAGAATGAAAAGCGCCGTTTAAAGGAAGAAGAAAGACAACGTCGAAATGCGGAGAAGAAGAAAAAGAAACAGGTCAAGTCCAATTCGAGTAGTTCTGGGCCAGTTTTAGAGGAATTTGCTCAATCTGAAACAAATGCAATCCCTTTGTTTGTAGAAAAATGTATTTATTTCATCGAAGAGGAAGGCCTTGATTCAGAAGGAATTTATCGAGTTCCTGGCAACAGAGCTCATGTTGACTTATTATTTCATAAATTTGACGAAGGTAAGCAATAACTTTGTAAAAAAAATGTTTAATTTACCATCAATTAACTAATTTTCCATCTTCTACTTCAATAATTTTAGATCCCAATGTGTCCATCAAAGAACTGGATATTCCAGTTAATGCCGTTGCCACTGCATTGAAGGATTTCTTTTCAAAACGTCTTCCCCAGTTGATTCCAAGTTATTTAATGGATGAACTTACCGATGTTGTCTCTCGAATACCTGATAGAAAAGAAAGGCTTATCGCCTTGCAAGAGCTTATTCGTAAATTACCTTTAGCGAACTTTGAGATTCTCAAATTTGTGTTTCGTCATTTTGTCAAGTATGTTATTTTCAAGTTATTAATGTCAACCAGATTCTAACATTTATTTTCTTGTTTCTTTCAGAGTGACTGAAAATAGTCGATTAAATAGTATGGATAGTAAAAATTTGGCAATTTGTTGGTGGCCCACATTATTGCCCTTTGAATTCAATGATATGCTGATGTTTGAAAGGATGAGACCACATTTGGAGGAATCGGTGCAAACAATGATTGATCAGTTTGAATATATTTTCTGTAATGAAGAGGAACGCGTTCTTATTATTTGAACCATTTAAAGAGCGACACTAAAGCATTTATAATAATCTAAATTCAAGAGACAAGAGAGATTAAGGAAAAAAAAGGAAAAGATGAAAAGTCAAAGGAATCAAAGGAATCACAAGGAACAATTGAATTTTTTTATAAAAGAGCATTTAAAGATAGTCCTAATTCATTGAACTCCTTAGAATACATTTACTTGGAAATGAAATCCTCAATGACGATGAACAAATTTTAGTTAGATAATTATTTGAATCTCAACCTTTTATTGCATTTCATTTTTTTCTTTTCCTCTCTTTTCCTGTAAGCATTTTTTTGGTATGCATTTAATTTGGAACCTTAAATTGCTTCAAATCTTGATATTAACAGTTGCATAATTAAGAAAGAGGAGAGAAATTTAACTCTCGTTATTGATCACTAGTCATCATTTAATTATGATGTGGAAGAGTTAACTTGATCTGAGTCTTTTACATCAAACACCAATTGGAAGCAATCAAAAAAAATCTAAAATTATAAATATATATTCACCAAATTGTCATTACCAAAAAAATCAAATTGATCCCAAGGCCCTGAATAAATTTAAAACAATTATAAAGACAATTTACTGATAATACAAATAAGTTTAAACACACACCTTGATAAACAACTGAAAAGATCTCATTAATTTCTTATAACTACTACTCATTAATTACTTCATCTATTCAACTGGATTGATTTGGTATGGGAGTCAATTTTATATGAAGCCAAAAAAACAAGATAGATTAATTAATTAATCAACTAACAATTGAAGCTGTAATGAAACTACAAAGCCTAATTGAGAAGCAAAGATGGATTCAAATGTGACCCAATGTAGTCAACAAGCCTCGAGGAAACAATTGAAGTTGATGAATATTTTAAAGTACTTTACGAATGATGGAATCACAACCAATGGATCAAACTGTAAAATTGGATAATATCAAGCAATGGAAATCATGGAAACAATTTAAAGATTGATTAATTAATTTGGTTATGGATTGGACGGTGGGACATGAAATGAAATGTAACTTGAAATTGTCGAATCAAGATTGCTTTATGGAACTACTTTTGATAACTGAAGATTCATTGTTTTTGTAACTGTCTCATCGTCCCATTTTGACCATAATTATCATCTCTGGTAATGTCGAGTTTGCCATTATTTTAATTGTCGACAGTCGATTTTTGTCCCCAATGTTACAATTACAATTGAATAATGGAAATTGGATGGAAATAGGAAAAGAAACGTTATCGAGTTACTTTGGAACATTTGAAAGTCTTCAGCATTGACAATTTTGGCTTATTGATAGTGAACAACACTTCAATGATGATTAAAATTAACAATAACGCTAATTATTATAATGTTAATTATAATTAATTTTAATTATTACAAGTATCTCTTATAAATTGTAATAGATTCTTTTTTGCTTTTCAAACAAAAACAAATTCTCTCTGTAACTCTATTATTTTACACTTTTCCTCTGATTCTTCTGTAAATTGATAATTACTAATCTAAAACTCATTCTTACATGTAACTCATTGATTGTAATCACAATTTCACAATCGGTTTAAAGATGATTTCACCTATTAACGGTGTCAAATGAACCTAAAAGTCTTTAACAAGTATCTTAATTATATTAAGTTGTTAGACAAAAGAATCGTATTCTCATTTTATTTTTAGATTGACAAAATTTCGGTTTACGTCAAAATTTCAAGCTAACACTGTAAATTCAAAGTCCTTTGGCTATCATAACTGGTGACAGTTATATTGAGTAACATACCATTAGTAAATTTTTACATAACTAATATAATATGGTGTTAGATTGTTGTTTTATAAATGTCATCCGTATTGTTATCCAGTCTATTTGACTAGCAAACAATAACAGTGACCTTTAGCTTAATAGGAAAAAACAAGTATAAATGGGTCAATTTTTCAATAAAAAAGCAATATTTGATGTAATTGTAGCATTATTACTTGAATAAGTTGTAAATGTTGTTTACATGCACTGACCACCGTAAGGATAGGTTTGATAATATTAGCTGAAGTGAAATTGGAGCAACTCTAAAGAGATTGAAGAATGGAAAGATTTTGGATGGAATTGCGAATTGAATGAAAAGAAAAGGAAAATTGATGGACAAAAAGACAGGAATGGTTAACATGATTGGATTTGAAAGGGGAAAAAGAGTGGTCAGTTAAAGATGTCGATGACAATAGTTTAGGTTGAATAGTGAGTTATTTGAAAAAAAACATTGACAAACGGATAAAGATAATAAAGTTAATGTGATAGAAATAAATGTGAAAAAAATGATATTAGACTGGACCATAATGATGAAAATGAGTGAATGTGCATGGCAAGAAGACAAGATTGTCTAGAGCAAGTCAGGTAAGCGAAAAGTTAACTGTATGAAAAGGAAGAACAGGGAGACCTCTGAGAAGGGATTCCAAGTGAGAATTATTGATAGCTGATCATGGAGTGGGTTTGAGGGTGAAAGCAATGATGATGATGATGTTGAAGAAAGGAAGAGTTTGAGGTGGATCGAAAAATCGATTCAAACTATAAATTTGTAAAAACGTCACACGAGGGATCCTTTTATCGTCATCAACATTTGGTTCATCATTATAGCAGTTTTTTTTCATTGCTCTTCATCTTCTCTTCTTTTCATCCATTCTTGATTTTCTCCTTCTTTTTCCCTTTCCTTTAGCTCTTGTAAGACTCTTATAACATCTCTTTCTGTGGCGTCCTTTTTCCTCTGAGTCTGACGGTTACTCAAGCTTTTCCAAGCTTTCTGCCTTTCTATTTTTCCTCCTCTCGAATCTCCCTCGGTGAGTTTATATCTTTCTTTTCACTCTTTTTTTCATCATCCTCCATGTATTCGCCATTATCCAAGGAGAAAGAGTGAATACACAAATAAGTTGACAGGAGGCAAAAAAGTTGATCATGGTTATCCAAAATAGAGAGAATTCTTCTAACTTTAACTCTTTGTTTGGTTGAATGTCTTCAATGTGTATATAAACATTTTATATTCAATTTTTTGGATACTTTTTGGATTCCTCTATACTGTTGTTGCATATTGTTTCCTTGAATAACACACCAAACAATATTTTTACTCTTGCGTGTTTTCTGGTCAGTAGTAATTTGGATCCATAACTTGATTGTGTGTGAATAGAGAGTTTCTTTTCGGTGTAGTTTCCATTAACCTCCACGGAACCGGTTCAAATAGTGGATTTAAATGTGATCAATGGTGATTGAAAGATGAGATTTGAACCCTCATCATTGGACACTATTAAGCAAACCAGAGCCATTGAAAACGGTAAATTTACAATATTTTTTTTAACATTAACCTTGATCATCAAACTTGATTCCTTGTTTCATCGTTTTTCTTTGACATTTTCATCTCCTCTTTCATTGGCATCTCATGCTATCAATTGACATTGATTGAAGGTATGATAATTGTTCTTGATACTTCACTTGTTTCAGGATAGGATGAACTTTATTTCAACACAATTGACTGTATTTACTTCTCATGTTTCAATAATTCATCATTTTCTTTCAAAAAAATTAATATTTCATTAGAGTTGGCTTCCATTCCTCAGGAACACTCACTGCTCAATTGATTTTCTTACTCCTACTCGTTTCCTTTACTTTATTTCCTTTATATGGTTTTCCCAATGGATAGACATCTCATTCGATCCATCCACCATAACCAAGTAATTAAGCGCTTAAGTTTTCAATTTAGTTAACTCGAAAGAATCTCAACTGAGTTAATGAAGTTTATCCTAAAATAGGTGATAACTTCAAGTTTGATGGTGTGATTTTACTGCGATAATTGGCTTAGCTTTTCCAGAATTTATTTAATAACCTGGAAAAAGAAGAGAAATCTATAGGTTAGATAAATCAATGAAACCAATCAATTCCTGTTTAATGAATATTTACATGTTACAATTGTCTTCCAAAAACAATTATGAACCTTGCATCCTGAAAGCTTCCTAATGATCCTGTCCATTGATCCTATCCATTGAAATAGCTTTTGAACCGACCGACATTTCAATATATTTCAAATTATCCAATGAAAACAAATGTTATATAACTTCGAATGTTTGGGTTACCATGTAACAAGATTAATTGACCACTGTCATCACCATCAATTGGCATAACAATTACATAAATATGATCCTAAATAAAAGAAAAGACGAAAGAGTTCAGATTCAATCAAGAAAAAACTGAAACGCACAAGCTTGCTAGCTTCTGGCTATATTTAATTCAAATCAATCAAATAGTAATCAATCCCTTACCTCACCAAAATTAGTATTTATAAATATAAAATATCCTGGCTTGAATTGTTCACAGTTTGATTATCAGATAAACACAGTTGGAGAAGAAAAATTAAGAAACGAGTAAAATGATAAAGGGTGACAACAATAAATGGGTTCGAGAGCTGAAAGCTTAATGAAAGCTATTGGTTATAGATAAACGAATAAAAAGAAAAGAATAAATGGTCAACCAACTAGTAGCATGGGACTACCTTAACAATATATGGACAACGGCTGCTTGGAGTTGACTCTTGCTTTTTCATTATCGAATAGTTTACTGAGAGTGTCCGATTTCGAAGAGATTACCTGTTAACACCCTTTAAATTGTTC